>OX451741.1:128910224-129194582 GCA_948472305.1 Vicia faba
AAAATATGAAAAATAAATAAAATAAGCAAAGGGGATGCAGATAGGAATATGGAGGGTGTGAAAAACAACAGGCCCAAGGCGCCAGGCCCAAGCCAGCCTTCGTCCCTGACCTCCAGCCAGCATCAAATGCGCGTTTTGCCTTCAAACCTGTATCTTGCTCTAGCTTGCATAAAATCAAAAACTCATAACACAAAAAATGTAGCTCATGATCTCACGATTCCAGTGATATAAAAAACATAATCTAACTCTCAAGGATCATGGAGAATTTCTGTAGCCCTAATTTCTGACCTAATTTTTTCATGAACTTCAAGCTTAAAATTCTCACTACTCAGTTAATATAAATGACAACTATGCATATGTACAGCTTTAGCAAGTTAAGGACTACATCTTTGCTTTACAAATCAAAGCTTGAGGATTCCTAAATAGAGAGATAGAGATTTGAAAAATACCTTGTTCAGCTGAGTTTGGATATGGCAATGTGGGGACTTTGAGTGAGGCATGAAGATCGTGTGAGCTTCCTTGAAGTTCCCTCAAGCTTTTCCAATGCTTAGCTGGCCTACTAGATGGCTGAAACTCCTTGTAGAAGTCAACCTGCAACCTTCCAAAATGAAAATGGTGATGTTTGAAATAGGGGTTACAGTTGCAAGACAAGGGCCTCGATAGTTTAGATATGATGTATGGAAGATGTTTCAAGTGTTGAATAATTGACAAAATGACAACCGTGTCTGGAGCGTATCTGGACTGGAATCTGAATAGGTAGCAGAATGACTTCCGTGTCTGGAGTCTATCTGAACTAGAATCTAAATAAGTGGCAGAATGACTTCCGTGTCTGGAGTGTATCTGAACTGTATCTGAAAGTTGAAATCTGAATAAGTGTCAGGATGGCATCCGTATCTGGACTGTATCTGAACTGTATCTGATATCTGAATCTGAATGAGTAAAAGAGTGACTTCTGCATCTAGAGTGTATCTGTACTGTATCATGATTGTATACCGTTAACGGTAGCTTGTTAGTCTTATCCTGAAAAGGGTAAAATGTTAGCTGAAACAGAAAGTTATGTTGTATGAAATGTATGATGCAACATATGTGCTTTATCAATGTTTATGATATATGGATGTAATGTATGCACATGTAAGCTGATTTGCTGAGGAAAATGAATCCTGGATAGCTGGGGATAATAAAATCTTTGACTGCTGCCGGGGAAAATAAATCCTTGACCACTGCTGGAGATTTCAAAATCTTTGATTGCTGAGGATGAGAAATCCTTGGCGACTGTTGGGGATTAAAATCCTTGATGACCTTTCTGGGGATGCATGGATCCTTCAAGTCTTAGAGTTGGAGTATTGACAAAAATTTCGTTGTGAGAGCAATTCCATGTATTGTCTGAGAAATCTGCTTGGGGAAATCCAGAGAAACTTTTGTTGATGTCTACTGGGGATTACACAAAGGGAATCCTTGATCTACTGGAGAAATAGAGGAAACTCTGATGACTTCTGCGAGGGATTAAGAATGAGAATCTTCGTTCTGGCGACTTCACTGGGGAGCAATAAAAACTCTGTGGAAGAAGGACTACTGCTGGGGAGTAGATCCAGGATTTTGGATTATCTGCCACTCTACTGGGGAATTATCCTAGGTTGGGGAGAGGCAAAAGTTAACTGTTATCTCGTTGATTTCAGACTTCAAGACAACTTGCTGGGGAATTTGGAGAAAACTGAATGGTTTCCGCTGGGGATTGATAGTTGGAAATTTTGACTCGACTAGGGAAGAAGGTTTCATCTCCGCTGGGGATTTGTAGTTCAAAGTTTTAGCTCCGCTGGGAATTGGGAGTTTGAAGTTTTAACTCTGTTGGGGATTAAGGGTTTGAAATTTAGCTCCGTTGGGGACCTAGATAATGTATTGTAGGGATTGCTCATGGAATAGCCGAAAGACGTTTTCCTATCCTTTTAACCTGTCAGTAATTGTTTTTTTTCATCTTATTTATTTGTAAACAATAATTATTTTCAAATGCATATGTTCATCAATGAATCATTGGACGTTTTTGCAAGTAAAAACACAAGTGTAAAAAAGTAAAAGACAAATAGTTTTTGTACTTTGAAAGAGATATCCTTGCATTAACTTTGAATAAGTGTTTTGTACAAAGGAGACAATCATCCTAGTAAGAGGATGGTGTCACAAAGATAAGAAAAATTTATACAAAGAAAGATAGCTATGTGTTAAAAAATCCCACGGGGTTCCAATTCTGCTATAACTTTCGTAACTCCGAATATCTTGTCCATTCGTTGCTTCGTCTGAAGATGATTGAATTGATCAGAAGCTCAGAGTTTATTTATGAAGAGATTGTCCTTAAAGTGATCCGACGAGACATAGTCATACGCTTTAATTCCCTAACTTTTGCCTAGGCCGCCCTTTCGGGTTTTTAGTCCACCGGGAAACCCTTTTTTGCCCAAGTCGCCCTTTCGGGTTTTCAACTTACCGGGTGTACAGATTTTTTGTTTATCCCTAATTTTTGCCTGAACCGCCCTTTCGGGTTTTTGATTCACCGGGATGCCCTTGTTTTGCCTAGGTGTGTCAACCTAGCGGGTCATTTATACGTAGTATCTTTTGACTATGTCTGCGTTCGCAGGGTGCGGAAAGTCATCACCGTCCATGGTGGTTAAAATCATTGCCCCACCAGAAAAGATGTTCTTGATCACAAATGGTCCTTCGTAGGTAGGAGTCCATTTTCCCCTGGGATCACTTTGTGGCAAAATGATACGCTTGATCACTAGATCTCCAACTTGATATGTTTGGCGTCTGACTTTCTTGTTGAAAGCCTTGATCATCCACTTTTGATACGTCTGACCATGGCAAACAGCAGTAAGTCTCTTTTCGTTAATTAAGTTCAACTGATCAAGCTGTTTCTGGATCCAATCGTCTTCACTCAAACCAACATCTTTCATGATTCTCAAGGAGGGAATCTGAACCTCGATAGGTAAAACAACTTCCATGCCATATACCAAGGAAAAAGGTGTTTCCCCAGTTGTTGTACGTGCCGTGGTACGATACCCGTGAAGAGCAAACGGTAGCATTTCATGCCAGTTCTTGTAGGTGACTGTCATCTTTTGTATGATCCTCTTGATATTTTTGTTCGCAGCTTCGACAGCACCATTCATCTTTAGCCGATAGGGGGATGAATTGTTATGATGAATCTTGAACTGCTCGCACAAAGCGGTGATCATAGTATTGTTAAGGTTTGTACCGTTGTCAGTGATAATCCTTTCGGGGATACCGTACCAGCAAATAAGGTTTTGCTTCATGAAGTGGGCAACAACATTCTTAGTAACGGATGTGAAGGAAGTTGCTTCGACCCACTTGGTGAAGTAATCAATGGCCACTAGAATAAAGTGGTGTCCATTGGATGTTGTAGGCTTGATCTCTCCAATCATGTCGATTCCCCACATAGCGAACGACCAAGGAGCTGTTAAGACATTTAGAGGAACTGGAGGCCCGTGTACCTTGTCTGCATAGATTTGACATTTATGACAGGTACGGGAATGTTGATAGCAGTTAGCTTCCATGGTAGACCAGTAATATCCTGCCCGTAGAATCTTCTTAGCCATCGTATGCCCGCTAGAGTGAGTGCCAAATGTACCTTCATGCAATTCAGCCATAATCCTTTCAGCTTCAATCTTGTCCACATAACGGAGCAGAATAGAATCATGATTGCGTTTGTACAGGATGCCATTACTTAGGAAGAACTTAGCTGAGAACCTCCTTAAGAACTTTTTGTCATTGACTGAAGCTCCTTCTGGGTATTCCTGAGCCTCGAGATACCTTTTGACTTCATGAAACCACGGCTGGTCCACTACTTCTTCGGTATTAATCTCGTGACAGTGCGCAGGTTCGTCCATCCGTTCAATGGTGATTTGGGGAGCCTCATTATCCCAGTTAAGTTTAAACATGGATGACATTATAGCTAGAGCATCTGCTAGCTGATTTTCTTCTCGCGGGAAGTGTTCGAAGGTAATCTGCTCGAAATGTGGTAACAATGTCAAGACATGTTCTTTGTAAGGGATGAGGTTTGGATGTTTAGTATCCCACTCTCCTTTGATCTGACTGATGACCAAAGCTGAGTCCCCAAACACAATTAAAGATTTGATTCCCAAGTCTATGGCAACCTTGAGTCCAAAGATGCAAGCTTCATACTCTGCCATGTTGTTCGTACAGTTGAAGCAAAGTCTGGAGGTGAAAGGAGTATGGTAACCTTCTGGAGATATAAGCACAGCGCCAATACCGTTACCAAGCGCATTGGAAGCCCCATCAAAGTACAGGGTCCATCGGGATCCTTGTTCAGGTCCGTCATATGGTCTGAAGTCTTCAATATTGTCCAATGTTATGATTTCTTTGTCAGGGAAGCCAAACTTCATGGATTGATAATCTTCTACAGCTTGGTGTGCAAGATGATTAGCTAGCACACTCCCCTTTATAGTTTTTTGGGTCGTGTACTGTATATCGTATTCTGTCAGGATCATCTGCCATCTAGCTATTCTTCCAGACAAAGCAGGTTTTTCAAAGATGTACTTTATCGGATCTATCTTAGATATCATCAAAGTGGTATGAGTCAACATATACTGCCTTAGCCGGCGAGCAGCCCATACCAAAGCGCATCAAGTTTTCTCGAGCAGTGAATATTTGGTTTCACAGTCAGTAAACTTTTTGCTAAGGTAATAAATGGCATGCTCTTTTTGGCCAGACTCGTCATGCTGCCCCAGTACGCACCCCATTGAGTTCTCCAAGACGGTCAGATACATGATTAACGGTCTTCCCTCGACGAGTGGCATCAAGATAGAAGGCTCTAGCAAATACTCCTTGATTTTATCGAAAGCAACTTGACAGTCATCATTCCACTTGACTACCTGATCTTTCTTCAACAGCTTGAAGATTGGTTCACAAGTAGATGTTAGGTGAGAAATGAACCTAGCAATGTAGTTTAGGCGTCCCAAGAAACCTCTGGCCTCCTTCTCAGTGCGAGGAGCAGAAATTTCTTATATAGCTTTGAATTTGGCAGGATCAACCTCGATGCCTATGTTGCTGACAATGAAACCCAAGAGTTTACCGGACCAGACTCCGAATGTGCACTTGTTAGGGTTCAACCTAAGCTTGTACTCCTTCAACCTGACAAACCACTTTTGCAAATGATCAAGGTGTTCTTCTTCAGTTTGTGATTGGGCTATCATGTCATCTACGTAGACCTCTATCTAATGATGTATCATATCATGAAACATAGCTACCATGGCGCTTTGATAGGTTGCCCCGACATTCTTCAGTCCGAATGGCATCACTTTGTAGCAAAATGTACCCCATTGTGTAACAAATGTAGTTTTCTCCATGTCCTCAGGTGCCATTTTGATTTGGTTATAGCCTGAGAATCCGTCCATGAAAGAAAATACTTTGTGCTGAGTTATTTTGTCAACCAGGATATCGATGTGCGGAAGTGGAAAGTCATCTTTAGGAATGACCCTGTTTAAATCTCTATAATCCACGCACATTCTCACTTTGCCGTCCTTTTTAGGCACGGGCACAATGTTAGCAACCCATTGTGGGTAGGAAGTAACAGCAAGAAATCCAGCATTGAACTGCTTCATAACTTCTGCTTTGATCTTCTCTGACATATCAGGTCTCATGCGGCGGACTTTTTTCTTAACTGGTGGACAGTCTTCTCTTATGGGTAGACGGTGTACCACAATGTCCATATCAAGTCCCGGAATGTCTTCGTATGACCAGGCGAAGATCTCAACATATTCATGCAACAACTGAATTAAGCGCTCCTTGACACTTGGCTCTAGATTGGTACCCACTCTGATTTCCTTCTTTTCTTCCTCAGTACCCAAGTTGATTGTATCTAACAGCTCCTCATGAGGCAGAATAGCTCTTTCTTCTTGTTGTAAAAGTCTGGCCAATTCCCCTGGCACCTCACAATCTTCCTCACCTTCGTATTCGGCTTGGTAGACCAGATCTTCAGAGTTACTGAAGGCTATAGCAGTATCGTTACCCATGGGTTCCGGAGTGGAAGGGTACCTGCATTTGTGAGTGTGGGTGTGTGTAAGGGTATAACCATCTTAAAACAATAAAATGTAAAAGAAAGACAATGAGCACAAAAGGTTTTAATATGAAAAGCATCCATGATTCATTAAAATGACATATGAAAATGAAATAAGAATCCTTACAAATGGACCAATGTGCCTCGGGTAAGACAACATGGTTGAAAAAGTACGAATTATTTGTGAATTATTACAGATCCAACAGAAATGGAAAAGGTAAATTATTGCGGTATGAAAGTAATCGGAATAAAGTCTTTTGCTTCCCAGTTGCATAGTCCTCCGCCAATAGTAGGGAAAATCCAGTCTTCTAAGCTGCCCTCTTCTTCACTGTCCTCTAGAGCATTAACCCCTTGGTGGCTGATCTTCATAGGTGGCCCTTCGGCACGGGCACGGTGCACGGCTTTCTGAGCTGTCGAAGTAAATCCCAGGCCAAACTTGTCTGATTTGAAAGGAAAGTCGGGAAGCTGCACCCAGATAATGGATCCACCTTCTTCCACTACTGCCCTTGCATATTTGAGAGATGACATCCGAGGTATAGGTCTTGTGATCACAGGAGTTGAGGATACCGCCTTGGTCGCTGCTATTTCCTGAGAAACTTCTTCAAAATGTTGGAAAGGGGTCTCAATGAATTTGCCGTCCAATTCAACATAACAGAAAGAATTTAGATGACTAATCAAGTATTCCTCTTCACCATGGACAGTTATAATTTTCCCTTGGACAAGGTATTTCAGCATCTGATGCAAAGTCGAGGTGACCGCACCGGCATTGTGAATCCAGGGACGTCCCAACAGGAAAGAGTATGAAGGACGGATGTCCATCACATAGAACGTTGAATTTAACGTCTGGGTACCCACCTTGATCGGGATGTCCACCTCCCCATGGAGCATCCTTTTAGAGCCGTCAAATGCTCTCACAATGATATTACTGGGTTTCAGGGTTAGGCCTTCACAATCCAATCTATCCAAGGCTTTCTTTGGCAAGACATTTAAAGACGAACCAGTATCGACCAAAACATGGGCTAAGGTGGTTCCCCTACACTCCACTGAGACATGTAGTGTGTCGTTATGTTTTCTCCCCTTGGAGGTCAAGTCGGCATCGGAGAAACCCAAGCCATTGTCAGCTGTTAGACTGGCCACACACTCTTGGAATTGATCAGCCGAAGTCTCTTGCGGCACGTGCGCTGTCTTCAAAAACTTGACCAAAGCTTTAGCATGTGCCTCAGAGCATAACAACAGGGCTAACATAGATATTTTGGAGGGGGTCTTCCCCATTTGTTCAGCAACATCATAATCACTTTTCCTAATGATCCTCAGAATTTCTTCCAACTCCTTCTTGGATGTCTCAGGAATGACTAGTGGTTGAGCCTTCGTCAAGACAGACTCCTCTTGAACATTCTTTCCTTCTTTCTCAGCAGCGGAAGTAGGGATAGGAATTGCATTGTCGTTGTTGGTGGGTACACTTGCAGGTACAGTTACTGGTATAAGTGTAATCTTCGGAATGGCCGCGGGTCCAAAGACTACTGTTGGAGGAGCAATCTCTGGAGAAAAGATTCTTCCACTACGAGTAATTTTGCTTGTTCCGGCAATGTTACTGATGTCGGGATTATCCTCCTCAGAGCTTTCTTCTTCAATGGTCTGCTCAATCTGTTTGACACCATGGTAGTAGATTTCTCCACCATAGTTCCATGGTACCATTTTATCGATTTTGTATGGGGTTGGCCCGAGCATTGTTATCTTCAACAGAGTAGTCATAGGAGCAGATGTAATCCTAACGGGTTTTTTAGGAACCCTGGAAGGATTGGCGTATATGGTTATTATTGAAACTTCTGAAACTGGAATGGGTGAAATGGGAGCTTTCTCAAACAAAATTTCCTTGTTATCAATCAATTGTTGGATTCCTTTCTTCAATAGAGGACAGTCAAATGGGGAGGATAGGCAAGCATGGCAATCTTGGTCACAACCTGGGAACACCCCAACTTTCAACAAATTCAACTTGATGGCTAGGAGAGGAGTTGACAGTACATCCACAGTAGAAACAAACAGATCTTCTTCCACAACATTGGCATTGTGTCCATGCCTAGGCATTGGGGCAGAGATAACATTTGGTTTTTTAGGAGCTTCAAATCCAACTTCTTTTGCGTCAATCAGATCTTGAATCTTATTCATCAGAGCCCAACAGTTGTTGGTGTCGTGCCCTAGACTTTCTAAATGGTAAGCACATCTGGCATTCGGATGGTAGTGTGGAGATGCAGTATTAGGATTTTTAGGGGCCTCTTTTAGCATGGCCAGATTCAACTTCAAGAGATGTGGTAGGACTTGAGCAGGAATCATGTTTATCTTGGTGAATTGCCTTACAGGCCTTTCCACCCTTTGCTGGTTATTCCTCGGTTGATCATTTCTCGGTTGATTGTTTCTCGGCTGGTATGATGCAGACTTTTGAATCACGATGGCCCCCATAGTTGGTCGCCGTTCGGTTCTTCCCTGATTTCTCTGTGCATAGAAAGTAGACACTTCCTTCTTACCAGTGAAGGGCTTTTTGGCAGCAGCAGAGGTAGACGCATCTTTCTGAATTTTCCCGCTTCTAATACCGACTTCCACCCTTTCGCCAGTTAAAATTAACTCAGTGAAACCTGCAGAGGAGCTTCCAATCAGGTGATTAAAGAAAGGATCTGACAGATTCCCCAAGAACATGTCCACTAGCTCTCT
Source organism: Vicia faba (assembly GCA_948472305.1). Classification (NCBI taxonomy): domain Eukaryota; kingdom Viridiplantae; phylum Streptophyta; class Magnoliopsida; order Fabales; family Fabaceae; genus Vicia; species Vicia faba. Next base: position 128,919,010 of record OX451741.1, read on the forward strand.
TTCAGATAAAGGTGGTTGCACCCTTCCGGCCAAATCCCTCCATTTTTGGGCGTAGTCTTTGAAGCCTTCATTGGATGCCATAGCCATACTCTGTAGCTAAGTACGATTCGGTGACAATCGGCGTTGTATTGATATTGTTTATAGAAGGCGGCTGCTAAGTCTTCCCAATTATGTACATCAGACCTCTCCAACTGGTAGAACCAATCCAGCTGCGTCCCCGATAAACTGTCTTGGAAAAAGTGGACCTACAAATCTTTGTCAGCAGAATGTGGCTGAATTTTCCTGACATAAGATCGTAGGTGCATATTGGGACAAGACACCTCATCGTACTTGGCAAACAAAGGTACTTTAAACTTAGGAGGGATTACTATTCCAGATACCAACCCCAACTCTTCAAAGTCCAGCCCAGGCACTCTCTGTATCTCCATAGCAGCTAGACGCTCTTCCAGATTCTTGTATTTGTCATCGGCCGGAGGGTACTGTTGTTCGGAGTAGTCTTTTTCTTCCTCTTCTTCAGCTTCAGATTCAGATGGTACTGTAGTTTCCTTACCCTTTCTTTCTCCTTCTTCAGAGGTTGATGGAAATTCCAAGGTCTGTCTGGCTTGTCCTTCAAACCTTCTACCCATAAGAACCACACTGGCTCGCTTCTTCTTCTTTTTCTCTTTTTCCTTCTCTAGTAGAGTCTTGAGCTCCTCCTGCTGCTTAGCCAAGGTTAGGAGTAGCTGTTGAAATTGTGAATTCTGATATTGCAAATCTTTGACCGTTTGTTCAATATCCATCTTGCTGAAATAAACAGCGGAGAGATGAGGAAACTTGGTGTGAAGACCTGTTTATGCATATGATGAATGATATGTATTCATGTAATGCTTCCAAGGATTTAGAAAATTCAAATTTATTTAAACAAAAAGGAAACAAACGTTATATTAATAAAATAGAATTTGTTTACATCAATGTCCCTAGGGCAAAATAAAACAAAATTCTAAGATAAAAAGACGTTGCGCATCATCTTTGGTGCAATGTAGGTGTTGAGAGTTTTCTCTTCATGGAGTAGTCGAGTGAGTTCTAAAACCTTCTTCTCGCTTGCGTAGAATTGGGCTACAAAAGTATCGTGTTCTCCCTTGAGTTGTATCCAACTCCTTTGCAGATCTTCGAGTGATGTTGGCATGTCAGGATGTAGGAGGGTGTATGGAACCTCTCCTTCCATATCAGGCTCTATAATCACTGGGAGAATAGAGGGGTAAGGCATCATAAGACTTTTGGCGCGGGTTCGTACCCACTTGAGGTAAGGCTCAAGGGGGATGGAATTCTTGTGTCCCAAGGTCTTACTGTCTACCTTGTTTGGCATCCTCCAAGCTCGGATGAATCTTTGTCGAAGTCCTTGATCGTCATTGTCGAAGTCGTAAACCAAGTCTGGAATCAGCATGTCATGTGGGTCATCCCTTCGGGCATAACCAAACTGTCTTAAAGCCAAGCAGGGGTTGTAGGTGATGCCTCCCCTAATGCCAAGTAGAGGGACATTAGGGAATTCCCCATAATGGTCGACGATGATAATAATCTCTCTGGATCGAGAACACCAATGAACATCTGAATGTGTAAGAGTCATCAATCATTGAGACCACCTCAAACCTTGCTCATTCTTCAAGATTGATTGGGGAAGATGAGAAATAAACCATCTTGCCAGTAGAGGAGTGCAACACATGAGAACACCTCTTTTCCTCATTGTACGAGTGTGAAAAGAGTGGAGGATATCCCCAAGCAATGTAGGCACCGGGTTGCGAGACATGAAGATTTTGACAGCATTCACATCTATGAGTTGATCAGGGTTAGGGAACAAGACCATCCCATAGATGAGAAGGGCTACAATCTCCTAAAAAGCTTGTAAGTCCAAAGAATTCCAGCAGCTTTGGGCCTTCTCAAACAAGAACTTTGTCAAGAAGCCTTTGACACCACTTCTAGTTTTCCAATGGGTTGTGACATCAGATGAGTGCAAGTGCAGGGCTTGAGCAATCTCTTCTGGCTTTGGATCTCTTTCTGTATTGTTGAAGGGTAGTTGATTGAGAATAGGAATCCTCAAGAGTTGAGAAAATTCCTCCAAAGTGGGCACAAGCTGGTAGTCTGGAAATGTGAAGAAGTGATGCAAAGGGTCAAAGAACTGGAAAAGAACTTTCATCATGTCTTCCTCTATGTTGGAAGTGACTAAGTTGAGAAGACGACCATGCCTCTCGGTGAATGTAGAGTTCTCAGGAATCCTTGAAGCTAGCTCCTTGAGTTGTGGAGGAATTCTTATAAGGTTGACTTGGATTGTTTTCCTGCGAAGTGAATCCATAACCTACAAAACAGGCACAAAGATGAATTTCCAAAAATCCTTGAAATGGTTAGTGGATGCATATGATGCTTCATGATGTCATGCCAAGTATATATGTACAAGCAAATCACATAAGTTCCTAGTTTTAGGCTTGCATGGGGTTTCATAGGTAAGTACCCTCTTGAAGTTTAGTTGGCTCAACCTGTCCTAGAAATAGTAACTGGGTTCTAAGGAGCTCAATATCACTGGATTGTTTCCTTGTTCATTGTTTCAATTCAACCTCTTTACTGGCGACCGAAATATTCCAAGGAACCAACCCTCAATGAACGTAGTATCGAGTATCTACCAACTTCGGACTGCACCAAAGCCGGTCATCTTACTACATCCTAAAAGGCCAAGTTGTTCAAGTAAAGGTTCTAAAAGTTCGTTAGTGCTTCATGACATCACTCAGCAGCCCCGTATTCTCTTTGATTGACTCAAAGGCTACCGATACCCATAAATATGTCACACTAACATAACTATTGCTTAGACCGTGTCGGTATACCCCGCACAATTTCCACAACGTATTGCTATTTACCTATGAATGTTTCCCAAATCTGGGTAGAGGATTCAAACCCAAACAATAGAACCAAAGTATAAAGCAAACAAGGCAAACATGGTAAGCAAATAAAGGTGATCTAAACCCTAAGGTAACCCCACTTTTACAAATCCCCAACAGAGTCGCCAGTTCTGTGATACGGTGGGAGAACTTACTTGAGGTTTTGCGTCTGTGTTTGCAAATGTTTCGGTTTAGCAAGAGTTTCCACCGACTTTTATTTTATCCAAAAGGAAAGGTAAAAAAGCATAGGAAAGACCTTTGAGATGTTTTCTTGATTTCGGGGGGTAGATTATGAAAAGGGAAGGTGCTAGCACCCATTTCATCCATGGTTTTCCATGGGCTCTTAGTTACTTGTTTAGATCACTTGCTTTGCTTTTCCAATTGTTTGAAATGGTGTTCTGTGTGGTTTTGAAAGTATTTTGAAAAGAGGCCATCGTTTAGGCAATCTTTGTAATGATTCTCGTTCGTAAGAATGTATACAAAGATGTTTGTCTTTTGAAAAATGTGCCTATGTTTGAAAGTTGTTTGGAAATGTTTTGAAATGTGTGTGTTTGTTTGAAAATAACAAGGATTGTTTGCAAATTGATCAAGTAACTAGAAGCATTCTACCTACTCAAAAGTCTTCCTTGTACATTTTTATTCCTTTGATATTGTTGATTTACCATTGCTTTGGTAAACAACCCTATCTTTGGATGTTAAACGGGATGGGCGTGGGTCATCGTATGACCCATGATAGAAATATTGCCAAGTATCTTAGCAAGTTTTGAGGGACTAAGATCATTTGTTTTTAGGAAACTTTTGATAGCGTCGTCGAGGGACTATGATCTTTTATTTTGTTTTGTTTTGCCAAGATACCTAGCATGCATACCATGGACATTTTTTAGACAACCAAGTGGGTGAAACCCTAGAGGTGCTTGTGTGCAATGTGTTGTCATTTTACATGTATTTTTGTCTTGTATTAGGTCATGCTATTTGTTTGATTTTTGTCTTATCATACAAACCATAATTTTACTAAACATGTATATAATGCGATAAATTGCGTAAAGTAAATCTAAGCTATTACAACAATATTATGGGAGGGGGGATACAAGTTTTTTGAATGGGGGATATTGCTCAAAATAAAACCCTAAAAATTATCACAACCCAATTGAATTTTTGTACAATAAATAAATTATTTAAATATGCAATAAAATGTATGGATGCAAAATGTTTTTCTTTTTGTATTTTATTTTATATATGTAAAAATAAAATTATTTAAGTCTTAAAAATAAGAAAAATAATAATATTATTTTTGAAAGGGGAAACCCTAATTTTTTGGTTTAAAAGAAAATTATGTTTTCTATTATTTATTTTATTCATTTTTTGTTCAAGAAAAATAATAACAATATTATGTACAAATATTAAAAAAATAAAATATGTATGAAAATAATATTTTATGTGTGAAAAATAATAAAATAAAAATGTATGATATTTTTAAATGTATTTACAAGTTTTATTTAAGAAAATAAAGTATATTATTACTAATAAACTATTTTTTATGCCAAAAAAATAATAAATAAAATAAAATAAAATGGAAAAAGTAAAGAAAATATTTTTTATGATTTTTTATGGTTCAGAAAAAATAAATAAAGCAATAAATATAAAAATGAAAAGAAAATATGAAAAATAAATAAAATAAGCAAAGGGGGTGCAGATAGGAATACGGGGGGTGTGAAAAACAACAAGCCCAAGGCGCCAGGCCCAAGCCAGCCTTCGTCCCTGACCTCCAGCCAGCATCAAACGCGCGTTTTGCCTTCAAACCTGTATCTTGCTCTAACTTGCATAAAATCAAAAACTCATAACACAAAAAATGTAGCTCATGATCTCACGATTTCAGTGATATAAAAAACATAATCTAACTCTCAAGGATCATGGAGAATTTATGTAGCCCTAATTTCTGACCTAATTTTTTCATGAACTTCAAGCTTAAAATTCTCACTACTCAGTTAATATAAATGACAACTATGCATATGTACAGCTTTAGCAAGTTAAGGACTACATCTTTGCTTCACAAATCAAAGCTTGAGGATTCCTAAATAGAGAGATAGAGATTTGAAAAATACCTTGTTCAACTGAGTTTGAATATGGCAATGTGGGGAGTTTGAGTGAGGCATGAAGATCGTGTGAGCTTCCTTGAAGTTCCCTCAAGCTTTTCCAATGCTTAGCTGGCCTTTTAGATGGCTGAAACTCCTTGTAGAAGTCAACCTGCAACCTTCCAACATGAAAATGGTGATGTTTGAAATAGGGGTTACAGTTGCAAGACAAGGGCCCGGATAATTTAGATATGATGTATAGAAGATGTTTCAAGTGTTGAATCAAGGAACGCACGAGCCAATATTGAAATGGATTTGATTTTGCAGAGGTTGCCCTGATTTGGGCAGAAATGTGTTTTTTATGTTTGGGAGAGTTTTGGATGCTACCAATTCGTGCTTAGTCTTGTAACAAGTTTCTCAAGTTGTTTATAATGATACCAAGGCTTCTCTTTATCAGATGCACAAGTTCCCTTGACTTTTGCCAATTTGCTTGCTTTTGAAGAAAGTTGGAAGTGACAATGCCAAAGGCCTGTACAGGCTTGCTTGCTAGATGCCTAGAGTTGGTACAAGTTGCCTGATATTTATGGATATTGCTTGCAACAAAAGATCAGGTCCATGGCTCAACAATTGCAAAGTTGTAAAAACTAGCTTTATGAAAATGGCAATGTACACTTTATGCCACTTATGGATTAAACTCTTGTACAATGCTCTACAGGTCAAAATAAAGCCATTATCCAATGAGTTTGCATTTAATTATGGATTGTAGAAGGTATTAGGACATGTAATGTAAGGTACAAGCATGCTAGGAACTGATTTGCAACTTGAAGCATTTGTAAACATGGCTTGAACAAAAGTGACAAATTACCATTTTTCTCTTCTTCGATTCTCCCTAACCACAAATGATCATGGGGAGTTCTTGGACATTTTGGAAAGCTTGTAACATGCTCTACAATCCATATTTGAAATTCATTTCGAGATACTTCTTAGAACTAGGTGAAAAATGTCCATGAAGTTAGGTCAAAAACCTGCCTAAATTAGGGCAAATTTTGACTAAGTTAAAAAGTTTATGGACCCCTATTCACAAAATCATAACTTGAGATCCAAGCATATTTTAGGAAAATTTTGTGATTAAAAGTTGTATATTTCATGGAGGACTATAAATTTCACGTTGGAAGTTTTCTTTGAATCCAATTGCATCATGGTGAAAAAGTTGTGAAAAGTTGGGGAAAAATAAGAAAATTTTCATACTTAGAAACTTTCTAAGTTATGAAAAAATTTCAAATTAAAACCCTAATTTGCAAAATTGATTTTCTTGATCAACAAGTTTCATATTTTGACATATCTTGATGAATTATGACTCTTGGCACTTGATTTTGACCAAAAAGTCAAAGTTTGACTTTTCAGTGTACAGTTGACTTTTGATCAGTTGACTGCAAAATTCATCTGTCAATCCTATGCATTTGAGATATTTTGAACTATGTGATTAGGTTAAGATGATGCTATTGAGTCCTTGAAATCATGCTTGAACCCAATTGGCCATTGGCTAGGTTAAAAATCAGAAATTTCCCTTTCTCAGTCAAAACCCTAATTTTGACTATTTTGCCCTTTTGATGATTTGATCAAATTTCTTGAGGAGTTGTGGTCCAAACTTGATCAAATGGTAAATAGGAGCCTAGAATGTTGTTATGGATCAAAAATTATGAAGTTTGACTGTAAATTAGCCATGGTTGACTTTTTCCCCAATACAACTGATTTTTAGGTCAATTGTCCAATTGACTGGGCAAAAATGTGAATCAAGGCTTGAAACTTGGCATGAGCAATATTAGGGGTCCAAGATGGTGTATGAAAGTCATATGAAGCATTGATGGTCCAAAAATACTTGTGCAAACTCAAACCCTAATTTCAGGTCATTAGTGCAAGGAGAGGTCTTGAGCTGAGCAAACCCTAATCTTGTCTAGAGTCCAAGAAGTCTTGTGAGGAAAAATCTTGATAAATGAGAGGGAAAATTTTGGGGTACAACAGTGTGCCGAGCAGAATCATCACTAACAATGGCTCGAATTTGAATAACGAGATAATAACAGAATTGTGTGAAGAATTCAAGATTGTCCATCACAATTCATCTCCATACAGGCCTAAGATGAATGGGGATGTTGAAGCTGCTAATAAGAATATCAAGAGAATTATCCAGAAAATGGTTTTTACTTATAAGGATTAGCATGAAATGCTTCCTTTTGCTCTTCATGGATATCGAACATTTGTCCGCACTTCAACAGAAGCAACCCCGTTCTCCCTGATGTATAGAATGGAAGTTGTACTCCCTATCGAGGTGGAGATTCCCTCTTTATGTGTGATAATGGCAACTAAATTGACAGAGGCTGAATAGGTCCAGAACAAATTTGACCAATTGAATTTAATTGAGGAGAAGAGAATGATGGCTTTGTTTCATGGCCAGTTATATCAGAGAAGAATGAAGAAAGCTTTTGATAAAAAGGTTAAACCTCGTGAATTCAGAGAAGGCGACCTCGTGCTCAGGAAGATCATGTCTTTCAACGCTGATTTTAGGGGCAAGTGAACTCCCAATTTTAAAGGCCCATATGTTGTCAAGAAAGCCTTCTCTGGCGGTGTATTAATTCTTGAAACTATGGATGGCGAGGAGTTCCCACATCCCATGAATGCTGACGCAGTCAAGAAATATTTCGCCTAAAGAAATAAAAGAATAACTCGTTAAGTTGAGAACCCGAAAGGGAGGCTTAGGAAAAAAAGAGCGTCTCGGTAGGCCGAAAACCCAAAAGGGAGGTTGTTGTACCCCAAAATTTGCCCTCCCATATTTCTCAAAATATTTCAAGAAAAATTCACAAGTCCAACCCGGCGCATCATATTCAGGTATTCTTTCGCCAAGATATCTCTGATAACGTATTCTCAAATTCAGGTTCGGCTCAAGAGTCAATTCTTTAAAGAAGGTATCCGAATGTGCGAGTTTTCTTGAAGAAATATGGTGAAAAAGTGTGCTGAAAGTGCAGTTTTTACGCGCTAAAAAATTCATAACTTGAAGATCGTGACTCGTTTTGAACCCGTTCCGGTTGCCAAAATTCCGTCTTGACATTATCTACATTTTCATCTCTCACGGCTGGAAGCCAATTTCGATCAGAAGGTCTTCAAAAATGTGGATTTATCAAGTATTTTCGGACAGAAAATTTGTGACAGAAGTTTATTTGCGTCATGTTCAGAAAATTATAACTTGGTCAATTTTCATCGTATCGAGCTGGTTCCGGCGCCAAAATTTCACAAATTGAGTTGACTACATTTTCATAGAAGGTATTGAGTTCAAACGATATTCAAAAGGCCTTCGTTTTTTGCTCAGAGTGCATGACACGCTGAAAATCCTGCATGCTGAATATTATTTCATCTGGGCCGAAACTTCGAAAATTCATAACTCGGTCAATTTTTATCGGATTGGGCTCATATTTTTACACAAGGTCCCTAACTCATAGATCTACAACTTTGCTTCAAAAGTCGAGACCGGATTATGCTCCGATCAATACCAGTTTTTTATTGAAGAACGTGTCAGAGTCGACACTGGAGCCCAAAATAAGTTTGTCTGAGCTGAAACTTCAAAAATTCATAACTAATTCGCCGTTTATCTGATTGAGCCGATTTTCGGACAGGAGTTAGTTCTCGATATCGGCTACATTTTATTTTCACATTTCAACTTCAAAAATTTCACTTAAGTCCCTGCGATTTAGCCTGGAAAGTGACGAACTCAAGTGAACATTGGAGGCCCAATTGCACATTCAAAGCCCATTTTCTTTACCCTAATTTCCATTATATAATCACCTTCTTTTCACACAAACCAGGGAGGAGGAAAAGAGAGAAAAAACCTTGCCACAACACTGTTAGAATATCAAATTCTTTCAAGAACCCTAAAAACCTTGAAATCCTTATTACAAATCCCTCTCTCACTACAAACAAGCCATCACAGTTACAAACCAACACCTCACTACTTCTTCAGTAAGGATAAGGCTGGCTTGATCTCCATGATCCAAAGGGCATAAAAGCATTCAGGTCACTAATTTTCCATTAAGGGTAGGATTGATTTGATCTCCATGATCAAAAGGGTATAATCATTCATACATGCCATATTGTGCCTAAACATTAAATTTCTTCATATATTGGCTTTATTTGCATTTTATGATTTTATTTAATGTGTTCATGAGATTCAACACTGCAGATTTAGACAGGATCTCATGCAGGTTCATTAAGGAACGTTGAGGCCAAAATACAAATGGCCAAAAGCCAAAATACAAATGGCCAAAAGCCAAAATACAAATGGCCAAAAGCCAAAAGCCAAATGGCCAAAAGAACAACTTATGCATGATGAGGCCAGAACACAAATGGCCAACAGCCAGAACACAAATGGCATGAAACCCAATCCAATGGCCAAAGAATGCAGACCACGGTACTCAGGAGTCAATGAACACGCACGTGATTCCAGAAAGTCAAACAAGGCTTTTTGTCTAATGGGCCAGAATACTTCAAAAAAAACCTCCCCTTGGGCCTGAAACCCCCCTTGGTTTGCATCCTTTTTAATTTTATTTTCTTTTCTTTTCTAATTCTTTTTTATTTGTTTTAATTGTTTTTTTTTCACCATAAAATAATTTTCTATAATAAAAACAGAAAAATCAAAAATACAAATATATTTAATTATTATTATTTCACTATTAATTTATTTTGTAAATAAACTTTAATAATTAGTTTAGTAAATTAGGTTTTAAAACTTTAATCTTTTTCTCAATAAATTAAAATATGTAGAAATTAGGTTTTTTTAACTTTTTATCACTTTTCTTAATAAATAATTTTTTCTTATTATCATTATTATTAATTATTAATTTATTTTATAAATAAACATGTACATTAAATATTTAGTAAATTAGGTTAAACTTTAATATTTTTCTTTAATAATTAAAAACAACTTAGAATTAGGGTTTCTCTTGAATTTTAATTTTCTTTATTTCATAAATACAAAAACCATCAAAAAAACATTTATTTTCTTTAATTTAATAATTAATTAACTTTTCATTCAATTTAATTCCAAAAGGGTCCAACGCCCTCGAACGTTCTATTTTCTATTCTTTTCGCGCATTTATTCTTATTTTTCTTGTAAATATTATGTAACTGTTCAAGCCATGTAATAGTAACTAGGTTTTACTTTCCGCATTTTATTAAAAACGGGTCTTTGTTAATTTGGCGATGTATAGACCCGCGCCTTGTAATAGCGTAGGACTTTACTTTACGCACTTTAAATTTCCGCACTCTTAAATTCTAAATTGCATGAAAGAATGTATGCCTAAATTAAAAACAATGCGTAGATCACCATGATACATGTACAAGATAAATATTAACATGAAAATAACACACAAATTCACACACCACTCTTAGGGTACGCCTCACTGTTGCCTTGCCCTCGAAACGTGGTCGTCGAGTATAGGACGTTTTAGTAAGTCCTTATGTCCATGACATGATCCAGTTGCCTCGAAACGGTTGCCTCGGAATTAAAAAGGATCAATGGCATAAGGGTAGCTTCTAAGGTGTCCTATTGTTGCTCTGGTGACCATACTGTCCCTACAAACGAATTGACCCGAACACCTCTAACGGTGGTGCTACCTACCTCTCAATGGTGGGATAGCACTACCTTAAGGACATTTACACAGCCTAATTCCTTAAGGTAGGTAGATGACTCATAGATACTTTCTCTATTCAAAAACAAATCAAAACTCTTTTCACACCGACACTTTCAAAAAGCTTTCAAAACAATTTTTCAAACACTCTTGAGGACTGATACAAGAGTCGATCTGAAATCTTTAAACGGAACTTTTTCAAACTCACTCACAATTGAAAAGAAAACACTTTTGAAAACACAATGAGCAAGTATCTAAGAGCCCATGGATAACCATGGATAGAAAGGGTGCTAACACCTTCCCTTTCTATAAATATACCTCCCGAACCGAGAAACTATCTCATAAGGAATTTTGTTGTGCTTTTGTCCTGTCCATGTTGGAGAAAATAAAAGACGGTGGCGACTCTTGCTTACCGCGACATTTCGCGAACCAGCGTTAAACAGTCAGTTCCAGATCCACCGATCACAGAACTGGCGACTTTGCTGGGGACTCTTTAAAAGTGAGGTGTACCTTAGGACTAAGATCACTTGTGTTTTCAATTGTCTGAATTGTTTGCTTTATTATTGTGGGTACTGTCTTGGGAGCTCTATAGATCCTAACCCGGATCTGGGGGATACCTTCTTAGAAAGTAGCAACAAGGTTGTGAGGGAACTATACGGGGTATACCGACATGGTTGAAGCAGTCTGCTGCGTTGATGTGACACTTTGGTGAGTACCGGTAACCCTTGAGTCCAGTCAAGGAGAGTACGGGGCCGCCGCGTGGTGTCGTGAAGCATCAACTGACCTTAGGAACCTTAATTGAACCATCTTGGCCTCTTTAGGGTAGTGAGATAACTGACTTTGGTGCAGTCCGAGGTTGGTTGATACTCGATACTACACTCAATTGAGGGTTGTTTTCTTGGAATATTTCGGTCTCCAGTTCAGTGGCTAAATCGAAACGATGAACAATGAAAGCAATCCAATGATATTGGGACCCTTAGAACCCGGTTACTTCTGATAGGACAGGTTGAGCCCACCAACTTCAAGAGGGTAATACCTAGACCCCATGCTGGCCTAAACTCTAAGGGTTGTGGTGTGACTTGTGTGCTTTCATACTTGACTACTTGCATGCTTGTTATCTGACACTTGAGTTTCTTGCAGGTTTTGTTTATAGTCCTTAATTGGGACTCATAACAGGGTTTACCCACATTACCCCATGCATAGCATAACATCATACCATTGCATGCATCCCGCATAAAGACTAATCCATTTCAAGGATCTCAAGGGTCTGTGGTGCAGGTCACGATGAACCAAATTGTCTAGCAAGGGGAAAAGGGGATTTATTTTCCTCTAAGCCAAGGTTGTCAGAGGCTATGACCCATTGGATATGGTGAGCCTTTGACCCTTGAAGAAGGACTCTCAACAACATGCAGTTCCTTCAATCGAGCTATCGGATCCCAACTCTAACAATTTTCTTGTTTACCCCGCGAGATCCTTGAAAACATTGCATGCATACATACATATCATTGCATTACAGGTGTCCCTTTTATAGGTTGCTTACCTTCTTCGCTGTTTATTTCAGCCGATCGTCATGAATCCTGAATCATCTACTGAGCAATCCATCAAGGCTCTCCAGGCTCAGAATGCCCAGTTCCAAGAGTTGATCATGAGTTTGGCCCAGGGGCAACAAGATCTGAAGACTCTGCTCTCGAAGAAGAAGAAGAAGAGGACAGTGTTGTTCAACCCTAGACGCAAATCTGGGAATGGATCACAAAACGAGGTTGAGCAGATTACCCCATCTGTTGGGAAAGACAGTCCCCAAGAAAGGGAGGTTCCTAGTCCAGTGGTCTCCGACAACGAGACCGATTACAATGACGAGCAATACCCTCCAGCTGAGGATAGGTATAAACAGTTAGAAGACAGGCTAAGTGCTATGGAAATACAAAAAGTGCCCGGCCTGGACTTCGAAGATCTAGGTCTGTCTTCTGGGGTAGTAATCCCACACAAGTTCAAGGCACCTGCTTTTGCAAAATATGACGGGGCTTCCTGTCCTAAGCTGCATCTCAGGTCTTACACAAGGAGGATTCAGCCCTACACGGCTGACAAGAATTTGTGGATTCACTTCTTTCAGGATAGTCTGTCAGGAACTCAACTCGACTGGTTCTATCAACTGAATGGAGCCAACATCCGCAGCTGGGAGGACTTGGCCACTGCATTCTACAAGCAGTACCAGTATAATGCCGACCTCGCTCCTACACGTACCCAACTCCAAGGTATGTCGCTAGGATCAGGCGAAGGTTTTAAGGAGTATGCCCAAAAGTGGAGAGACCTTGCTGGAAGGGTGCAACCACCTCTGACTGATCGTGAACTTGTGGACCTGTTCTTGGGGACCCTGTCTGGTCCATTCTACAACCATCTGATTGGGAATTCTTTTGCTGGGTTCACAGATCTGATCTTGACCGGGGAGAGAATTAAAGCTGGTATCAAATCAGGAAAGATTCAAGAAGCTGCACCTGCTGATGCTCAGAAAAAGCCCCACAGTGGGAAGAAAGAGTCCAATGCTATACATGGTAAAAAGGGTCGTCATGATGTAGGGGCAATCCAGATCTCTGATCCCGCGCCTGTTCAACAAAGAAAGAGCAATAGGCGTAGGATAAAGTATCAAGATAGGAAGTATACTGACATCAGCATGCCTTTGTCTCAGGCACTACAACAATTGCTGAAGGCGGAACTGATCACACTAAAAAATCCTCCCCAAAATCCTGATACTTCCTCTCCCAAATACAACCCGGGTGCGAGATGTGCCTACCATTATGACAGTCCCGGACATGACACCGACGACTGTTGGACCTTGAAGAACAAGATCCAGGATTTGATTGACGCCAAGGAGGTCAAGTTTGAACACTGATCCTACACCAAGTCATCGAGAATATCTTTTGTTCATTCGAATGTTCAAGTTGTATTTTTCTTTGATCGTTCAAACATTTTATTCATGTCAAACTTTGTTATTTCATTAATGCATTACACGTGTCTGTTTTGAAGTAATTATGTTTACTATGCTTAAAACTGTTTTCATATTTTTGTGATGTTTAACGCTCGGTTAACAATTCTAAGCCTCTTGAGGGAGGATGACGAAAACGATACCACGATCTCTACAGTATGCTTTTGAACGGACCCCGCTGATGAGGTACAGGCATTGTTTCAATTCCTAAACACTGGAGTAATAAGGAATATAATCCCTCGTCAACCCCTTTGAGCCAAAGAAGTAGGATTTTTTCTTTTCGAAAATTAAAACCATTAATCATAACCTGGGGCAGGGTAGTTCTCTCAGTTGATCCAAGTGCATAACGAATGGCACCAAAGAGTTCCTTACAAAACAAAAGACAATGATGGTTCCGAATAAACATAAAGACAGACCGTCATTACCAAAACAAAAAAAAACTAAAGCCCAATAAGTCAAAACCTATGAAGGAGACTTACAAAACTGGGGCATCCCGCTGACTGTAATCACAAAAGAAACAGTTCATGCAAAAAACAGGGATAACGAAATCAAAAAAAAAGGAAAGAGGTCACACAAACCCTCAATAACAAAAAGGAATGACTGCCTATTCAAAATAAACTATCAACATCCGAACCATCACGGGAATATCAGGACAAAAACTCAAATAAGGTCTAACGCACGATTAGCTGAGTTTAGGTTTGAAGAACATCACGAAGAACGGGCGGGTACAAATAAAATTTGAGCCTTTATCCTTTGTTTCTTAAACCGTGAACCAGGCCACGTTACAACCCTTAAAAGTCCTAGCTGAAGCATGGGTTAGTTCGAAAGCATACTGTTACGAAAGGTATCCTGACTCCTTAAGGCCTACGGTAAATACGGAGTTGACATCACGTTTTACAAACAATCACTTGTTTTATGAAAAAGAATGCATTTTCAAAATCTTCAAGACAGACATAAGCTTTGCATTTTTGATATAACATTGTTTGCATATGACTATTTGTTTGAACAGCAGGGAAATTCGCACGATGAATACCTAGTGAACAAAAGCACTTCCAATCAAGGGGCAGACGTGATTATTGTCCATCACCTGGGGCAATTAAGTCAAGATTCAGAGAATCTCTCAAAAGGCCAACCAGCTTGGAGCAAATCTCCATCTAAGTCACTTGGGGCAGTGGGCATGAATTCCAGCAACGAATCTTGCCTGATCAAACATGTTCTGGTGGCATGGCAAAACACCTCTGACAGGGGCAACTCCCTATACCCTAAGAGCACGGACATAGTCGAAAAAATACTATGCACAATCAAAGACTCGCTAGGTTGACACACCTAGGCAAAATAAGGGATGAAAATGAAAAATCTGTACACCCGGCAAGTCGAAAACCTGAAAAGGCGGCTTGGGCAAAAATGGGTATCCCGATGGACTGAAAACCTGAAAGGGCGGTCCAGGCAAAAATTAGGGATCAGAGCGTACGACTATGTCCTGTCATCTCGTCACTTGCCTACCAGAAGAAGATTTGTCAAATCGGAAGTCATCAAGCACCTCCACAAGTATCTTTCTCTCCCACGTCAGAAACAGGGGCAATAATGAGTTGTCTAAGCGATCTAATTGTTCTGTCCACCAAGGTACAAAGGTAGGTTCGATTGAAAAACATGACCAAGATATCTTAATTCCCCAGAGAGTGAGCCAGCAAGTCAGCGATACTCTCTCCAAGCAGAGTTAGTCCACTATCAACCTCAAGGAAGTTGGATTATCCCCCGCGGATCTCAACATTCCCCAGCGGAGTATACAAACATTCTTAACAAGCATCCCCGGAAGTCTTGATCTAAGATTGTTCCCCGGCGGAATACCAGACATTCGGTGGAGCCACTTCCCCAGTACATCTCAAAAAAATTTCCCCAGGAGAGTCCAGTCCAAAAGTTTCCCCAGGAAAGTGGAATCCATATCCCCAGCAGGTCTTAAAGCTTATCCCCAGTAGATTCTGGAAGCTTGTCATCCGCATAGTACGAACGCTCCCCCGGCTTTATTCAAAGTTTATTTCCCCACCAGGATATAACTGGGTTATCCTCAGCCAATTGCCACGGAGAGATCGTCCCCGGCGAAGTCTTCCTATCCCCAGCGGAGTTCATCAGATCTCCCAACATGACTTACCAATGGAATCCCCAGCGGAGTTATCATCAACCTCAGCGAAGTATTCCTCTCCCCACAGAGCATTCCCCGCAGAGTAATCTATTCGCCAAGTTTGTTCCCCAACGGAGTCATCTTCTTCTACCGGTATTCTTGCAACCATCACCCCCAGCGGAAACAGAGCTCTACTCTTCCATATCAGCCCAGGATTCAACTTCCCGGCACCCGTCAAGGATTTATTTTCCTAGACGAAAATACATTCATAAACATCACCTTGTCATACATTATGATACATGCATACACGCATCGTATCACCCCAATCTCATTTATTTTTGAGAACATCATGACATCATACATGTCATACATTATGACATTGCATACAACTAACTCGTTACTTTTTCAGGAAAAGAACGATCAACAGATAAAAGTCTTTACCTTTTGAAGTAGAAGACGTCCAAGATTCCTTCATCATTCTGTTGAGGTAGTAATCGCCCAAAGGTTCTCTCATCGTCCCGTTGAGGTAGTAATCACCCAAAGGTTCTCTCATCGTCCCGTTGAGGTAGTAATCGCCCAAAGGTTCTCTCATCGTCCCGTTGAGGTAGTAATCGCCCAAAGGTTCTCTCATCGTCCCGTTGAGGTAGTAATCGCCCAAAGGTTCTCTCATCGTCCCGTTGAGGTAGTAATCGCCCAAAGGTTCTCTCATCGTCCCGTTGAGGTAGTAATCGTCCAAGGTTCTCTCATCGTCCCGTTGAGGTAGTAATCACCCAAGGTTCTCTCATCGTCCTGTTGAGGTAGTAATCGCCCAAGGTTCTCTCATCGTCCCGTTGAGGTAGTAATCGCCCAAGGTTCTCTCATTGTTCCGTTGAGGTAGTAATCACCCAAGGTTCTCTCATCGTCCCGTTGAGGTAGTAATCACCCAAGGTTCTCTCATCATCCCGTTGAGGTAGTAATCGTCCAAGATTCTCTCATCGTCCCGTTGAGGTAGTAATCGCCCAAAGGTTCTCTCATCGTCCCGTTGAGGTAGCAATCGCCCAAAGGTTCTCTCATCGTCCCGTTGAGGTAGTAATCGCCCAAAGGTTCTCTCATCGTCCCGTTGAGGTAGTAATCACCCAAAGGTTCTCTCATCGTCCCGTTGAGGTAGTAATCGCCCAAAGGTTCTCTCATCGTCCCGTTGAGGTAGTAATCGTCCAAGGTCCTCTCATCGTCCCGTTGAGATAGTAATCGTCCAAGGTTCTCTTATCGTCCCGTTGAGGTAGTAACCATCCCTGATTCATTCATCATATCATTATCAACAAAAACCTTTTGAAGCTCGAGACTTGATTCCTATATCTTGCCAGGGCACGTCTGAAGAGTTCGAAGATCCGATTCCTGTATCTTGCCAGGGCACGTCTGAAGAGTTCGAAGATCCGATTCCTGTATCTCGCCAGGGTGTATCTGTTGACGACTAATTCAGACTCGATTCCTGTATCCTGCCAGGGCACGTCTGAAGAGTTTGAAGATCTGATTCCTGTATCTCGCCAGGGTGTATCTGTTGACGACTATATTCTCCGGACTTGATTCCTGTATCTTGCCAGGGCACGTCTGAAGAGTTTAAAGATTCGATACATGTATCCAGCCAGGGCACATCTGCATAAAGAGTTTGAATATCAACTCCTGTAACAGGCCAGGTAATTATTTTCTTTTTCAGGTACGCAAGTTCTCGCTAAGGAATCTCTTACGTGATCGACACCTCCAGATGGCATCTATAAGCCCATCCCCCTATCCATTGTATCTCCAAATGGCATCTATAAGCCCATTCCCGCCATCACGCTGCTGATACTTTACTATGTGAGCGCAAATTTCTGGGCACTCTAGTGTTCAATCATCTTCCACCTTCGGATCACGAAAGGCACGCAAGCCAATCTACATCCTCAGGTTTAAGAAGATTGAACAAGGGCAACTGTTGTACCCCAAAATTTGTCCTCCCATATTTCTCAAAATATTTCAAGAAAAATTCACAAGTCCAACCCGGCGCGTCATATTCAGGTATTCTTTCGCCAAGATATCTCTGATAACGTATTCTCAAATTCAGGTTCGGCTCAAGAGTCAATTCTTTAAAGAAGGTATCCGAATGTGCGAGTTTTCTTGAAGAAATATGGTGAAAAAGTGTGCTGAAATTGCAGTTTTTTACGCGCTAAAAAATTCATAACTTGAAGATCGTGACTCGTTTTGAACCCGTTCCGGTGGCCAAAATTCCGTCTTGACATTATCTACGTTTTCATCTCTCACGGATGGAAGCCAATTTCGATCAGAAGGTCTTCAAAAATGTGGATTTATCAAGTATTTTCGCACATAAAATTTGTGACAGAAGTTTATTTGCGTCATGTTCAGAAAATCATAACTTGGTCAATTTTCATTGTATCGAGCTGGTTCCGGCGCCAAAATTTCACAAATTGAGTTGACTACATTTTCACAGAAGGTATTGAGTTCAAACGGTATTCAAAAGGCCTTCGTTTTTTGCTCAGAGTGCATGACACGCTGAAAATCCTGAATGCTGAATATTATTTCATCTGGGCCGAAACTTCGAAAATTCATAACTCGGTCAATTTTTATCGGATTGGGCTCATATTTTTACACAAGGTCCCTGACTCATAGATCTACAACTTTGCTTCAAAAGTCGAGACCGGATTATGCTCCGATCAATACCAGTTTTTTATTGAAGAACGTGTCAGAGTCGACACTGAAGCCCAAAATAAGTTTGTCTAAGCTGAAACTTCAAAAATTCATAACTAATTCACCGATTATCCGATTGAGCCGATTTTCGGACAGGAGTTAGTTCTCGATATCGGCTACATTTTATTTTCACATTTCAACTTCAAAAATTGCACTTAAGTCCCTGCGATTTAGCCTGGAAAGTGACGAACTCAAGTGAACATTGGAGGCCCAATTGCACATTCAAAGCCCATTTTCTTTACCCTAATTTCCATTATATAATCACCTTCTTTTCACACAAACCAGGAAGGAGGAGAAAAAACCTTGCCACAACACTGTTAGAATATCAAATTCTTTCAAGAACCCTAAAAACCTTGAAATCCTTATTACAAATCCCTCTCTCACTACAAACAAGTCATCACAGTTACAAACCAACACCTCACTACTTCTTCAGTAAGGATAAGGCTGGCTTGATTTTCATGATCCAAAGGGCATAAAAGCATTCAAGTCACTAATTTTTCATTAAGGGTAGGATTGATTTGATCTCCATGATCAAAAGGGTATAATCATTCATACATGCCATATTGTGCCTAAACATTAAATTTCTTCATATATTAGCTTTATTTGCATTTTATGATTTTATTTAATGTGTTCATGAGATTCAACACTGCAGATTTAGACAGGATCCCATGCAGGTTCATTAAGGAACGTTGAGGCCAAAATACAAATGGCCAAAAGCCAAAATACAAATGGCCAAAAGCCAAAATACAAATGGCCAAAAGCCAAAAGCCAAATGGCCAAAAGAATAACTTATGCATGATGAGGCCAGAACACAAATGGCCAACAGCCAGAACACAAATGGCATGAAACCCAATCCAATGACCAAAGAATGCAGACCACGGTACTCAAGAGTCAATGAACACGCACGTGATGCCAGAAAGTCAAACAAGGCTTTTTGTCTAATGGGCCAGAATACTTCAAAAAAACCTCCCCTTGGGCCTGAAACCCCCCTTGGTTTGCATCCTTTTTAATTTTATTTTCTTTTCTTTTCTAATTCTTTTTTATTTGTTTTAATTGTTTTTTTTTTCACCATAAAATAATTTTCTATAATAAAAACAGAAAAATCAAAAATACAAAATATATTTAATTATTATTATTTCACTATTAATTTATTTTGTAAATAAACTTTAATAATTAGTTTAGTAAATTAGGTTTTAAAACTTTAATCTTTTTCTCAATAAATTAAAATATGTAGAAATTAGGTTTTTTTAACTTTTTATCACTTTTCTTAATAAATAATTTTTTTTATTATCATTATTATTAATTACTAATTTATTTTGTAAATAAACATGTACATTAAATATTTAGTAAATTAGGTTAAACTTTAATATTTTTCTTTAATAATTAAAAACAACTTAGAATTAGGGTTTCTCTTGAATTTTAATTTTCTTTATTTCATAAATACAAAAACCATCAAAAAAACATTTCTTTTCTTTAATTTAATAATTAATTAACTTTTCATTCAATTTAATTCCAAAAGGGTCCAACGCCCTCGAACGTTCTATTTTCTATTCTTTTCGCGCATTTATTCTTATTTTTCTTGTAAATATTATGTAATTGTTCAAGCCATGTAATAATAACTAGGTTTTACTTTCCGCATTTTATTAAAAACGGGTCTTTGTTAATTTGGCGATGTATAGACCCGCGCCTTGTAATAGCGTAGGACTTTACTTTCCGCACTTTAAATTTCCGCACTCTTAAATTCTAAATTGCATGAAAGAATGTATGCCTAAATTAAAAACAATGCGTAGATCACCATGATACATGTACAAGATAAATATTAACATGAAAATAACACACAAATTCACACACCACTCTTAGGGTACGCCTCACTGTTGCCTTGCCCTCGAAACGTGGTCGTCGAGTATAGGACGTTTTAGTAAGTCCTTATGTCCATGACATGATCCAGTTGCCTCGAAACGGTTGCCTCGGAATTAAAAAGGATCAATGGCATAAGGGTAGCTTCTAAGGTGTCCTACTGTTGCTCTGGTGACCACATTGTCCCTACAAACGAATTGACCCGAACACCTCCAACGGTGGTGCTACCTATCTCTCAATGGTGGGATGGCACTACCTTAAGGACATTTACACAACCTAATTCCTTAGGGTAGGTAGATGACTCATAGATACTTGCTCTATTCAAAAACAAATCAAAACTCTTTTCACACCGACACTTTCAAAAAGCTTTCAAAACAATTTTTCAAACACTCTTGAGGACTGATACAAGAGTCGATCTAAAATCTTTAAACGAAACTTTTTCAAACTCACTCACAATTGAAAAGCAAACACTTTTGAAAACACAATGAGCAAGTATCTAAGAGCCCATGGATAACCATGGATAGAAAGGGTGCTAACACCTTCCCTTTCTATAAATCTACCTCCCGAACCGAGAAACTATCTCATAAGGAATTTTGTTGTGCTTTTGTCCTGTCCATGTTGGAGAAAATAAAAGACGGTGGCGACTCTTGCTTACCGCGACATTTCACGAACCAGCGTTAAACAGTCAGTTCCAGATCCACCGATCACAGAGGTCTAGGCAAAAATTAGAGACATAAACAGAATAAATTTCCCACTAAGTTGAAAACTCGCAAGGGCAGCTTAGGCAAAAATTAAGGACTTTCTTGGCAAGTAACTACGTCAGACAAGACTTGATCGTTGAAGCAACAATCTTCTCGGATCCTCAGCATACTTCAACAAAAGTTGCTGCTCAAGATTTCAAAAGTTATTAGAGGGGATAGTGGTCATTGCATCTCAATGTATCTTTTCCATTATATATTACCATTTTCTGAACTTTGTAATCATCTATGGAGTCTCGCCATTCGCAGACTACCATTCTATTAATGAAATTTGAGCTTTTACCCAATTCTTTGTATTTCTTATTTTATTTAGCTTGCAAAGACTCCATTTATTATTGATAATAACTTTCAAAGCAAAAGATTAAATAACAAAATCGATTTTTTCAAAAAGAATTTACAATTTGCTTTTACTTTGGGATTTGTGATGAAGCAACGACAACAAAAATGGTGATCCCAGGAATGGACAAACTCCAGTCATTTTGAGAAGTTTTTGTTCCCCTCGGGAAGGTTCATGCAGGATGTTTTCGCCGTATTGGGTTTATGACTCTGGTATCCTTGGTCAAGTTTGGATTCATTTCTCCTCTTTTATGAGTTTCCATGATGTGAAGTTTCAACCCGCATTTTTCTCCAGGGAAGTTTTAGTTCGGTCGGATAGAAGTTATTTTTTCAGAGAGGTTGGTACCATAATCACTCTTGAAGAACGCAAGTCCCTGGTTTCTCTAGTGAAGGACTTATTGTGGTTTTCCCATTATGGATGTGTTGTTAACCTCACCAATGAAGTAGGTCTGAATTCCCCAGTGAATGTTTTGATGTTTTGGTGTCAGTCTGCTTCACCTGAGACTGGTTTTGCAATCTCCAGTAGAAATGTTACTTTTAAAAACATTTGTTTCCCCAATGAAGCCTGAAGAGGGATGTTCTATCCCTGTATTTGTACTATTATGTCACTTTGTTTTGTTTACTTCCGGATTATGTTGCTCCCCAGTAAAGCTAAAGCAGCCGGTAGGTTTTGTTTCCTCAGTGGGCATTTACTTTTTCTTGGAATGATCATCTTGGATGAAGTTTAGCCGAGTGTTTTTAGTGCCTGAGGTGGTTTTTCCTGGTGACTCCCGGTGTTGTATATCTGTTTTGTCAGCATACACGTGATAACACTCATACATTCATACATACATCATGCATAGCTAAAATTGGAAAATCATTGTCCATTGACATTTGTTAATATTTTTGTTGACATATCACCCTGCTTTGCAAAGTTACGTTGTCCTCTCTTCAATAGAGTGTTGGCCTTAAGCAGAAAGCGTATATTCTTTCAATTTCCCCACTGAGTTGTCCCTCGTGGAAGATTTTTGCTTTAGCTTTCCTGTACAGCTCCTTGTTTGGATGGATTTGGTTTTCCCTCTTGAGTTTATTTTTCAAAGGATGTATTTTGGTTGACTGTTTCATTCCAGTTTATTTCTGGTTTGAATCTGTGGTTCCATGACAATATTATTTACTTTGGATTTCTGAAAACGTCAAGTTTTGGTTGGTGCATTTATTTTGCACGAGAAGACTTTATCTCCTCAGCAAGAATATTGTGGCATCTCCCCAGGAAGTTATATTTCATCTCCCCAGGAAGTCATATTTATTTCCCCAGAAAGTCATTTCTTTTTACAATCCTCCATGACAACAATTAGTAGGTCTCTTTATTCGATTAACTTGTGCTTCCCTGTAAAAGTCGACGTGACTTTTTTTTGCTATCTCCTCTATGAGTGAATAGTTTGCAGTTTGTCGTCAAATTACACCAATGGATGGCAAGACTTTCAATATCACAAGAAACAGCTCGTTGTGAAATCTCGGCCAGTGGACGTCTCTTTATTTGAGACAACTTATATATTACCCTTTCCAGGAAGAATGCCTTTGTTAAAGAAGAAGTTAAGACCCATTCTAGGTGAAGTGCCAGAATTTTAGGGAAACTTGTTATCTTTTTCTACCCTCAGTGAACGTTGGTAGTTGATCGTTAGTGAACGGCGGTGCTATGATATTTCTTCTCTTTCTACCTTCAGTGAAAGTTGGTAGGACATCGGCAGCGAACGTCGATGTTTGTTATCTTTTTGCTACCCTCAGTGAATGTGGGTAGTTCATCATCAGTGAACGGCAGTGCTATAATATATTCTCTTTCTACCTTCAGTGAAAGTTGGTAGGACATCGGCAGTGAATGTCAATGATTGTTATCTTTTTGCTACCCTCAGTAAACGTTGGTATTTCATCGTCAGTGAACGACGGTGTTATGATATATTTTCTCTCTACCTTCAGTGAAAGTCGGTAGGACATCGACAGTGAACGTAGATGTTTGTTATCTTTTTGCTGCCCTCAGTGAACGTTGGTAGTTCATCGTCAGTGAATGGCGGTGCTATGATATTTCTTCTCTTTCTACCTTCAGTGAAAGTCGGTAAGACATCGGCAGTGAACGCCGATGTTTGTTATCTTTTTTCTACCCTCAGTGAATGTTGGTAGTTCATCGTCAGTGAACGGAGGTGTTATGATATTTCTTTTCTCTCTACCTTCAGTGAAAGTTGTGACACCCCAAATTTATTCAAGTGTTAAATAATTAGGAATTTAATTATTAAATTAATTAAAGGCTTAATTAATAATATTTTGGATTAAATGGATGAATTAATTATGAAATTAAAAAGGAAGACCGGGGGGTGTAAGGTTGAATTAGAGGTGTGTGAAGTAAAAAGCTCTACTAAATAATAACTAATTTATTACTATTATTTGGAAAATAATAAAAGGAATATAAAAAGAAGGATAAAAAGGAAAAGAAAAGGAAGGTTATTTGGAAAAGTCATTATACGTGAAACTGGAGAAGAGAAGAGAGGAAAAAGCCAAACGCCGTGAATTCGAAGGATCATCGCGAGGTAAGGGGTGATTTCGATTAGTTAATTCGTATTATTGGTTTAGATATTCAATAGTATGGATCATAGTATGTTAGGGAATCCCGGTTTGGAATTCTAGGTTTGTAGGATTATCTCTAATTGTGTCGGATTATAGGAATTGGAACCATTAATGTGATAAATAATTAATAGGAATGATGGAAACATGATTTATGATGTTGTATTGATGTGTATTGGTTGCATTTTGGTATTCCTAATGTTATAATTCGTATGGGAATGAAAAGGAATGGATTGAGATACATAATGCTGTCAAAAATAGCAGTTTTGGGCTCTGCAGATCGTGGGAACCGGTTCCCAGTGGGGAGGAACCGGGTTCCACTGTGTGAATTTATAAAAACTGGCAAAAATGCACGTAGGAACCGGTTCCTGTATAGGTAGGAACCGGGTTCCCATACATTTTCCAGAAGCGTGATTTTTGAACTTCGCAGGAACCGGTTCCTGCATATGTAGGAACCAGGTTCTGCTGTAACTTTTTGAAAAATATTAAACTTTGAAAATTCATAACTTTTAAACTGTAAGTCTGTTTTGAGTGCCGTTTTGGACGTTATTTCTTAAATTTAATGCTCTATTTTATAAAATGAAAAGATTTCCTAAAACCTGAAATTATTTTGAAAATGAGTCAAATCCCGGGATAAGTGATTATTGGCTAACGCACATGGGTGTGTATGTAGCAGTGAACCTGTGATGGATGGATGTATTAGTATTGTGTGAATGAAAGGCATGTTTATGTTGCTAATGATGGTGTGCATGATCGTTGAGATATCATGTTTTTGGTTTTGGTTCAGTTATGATAAATTGATGTATTTCATAGACTGATTTGATGTTGCATGCTAGTGATGTGCGTGCATATGCATTGTTTTGGTGAAGTTAATTCCCATTGTGTGGAATTTGACTTGTATTACCGTTAACCGATACCCAGGTGATGATGGGTGGTTAGGCTGGATTCGTGTCCGGGTGTTTATGGACGAATCAATGGTTGCTGTATCTGGTTGATGATGGATCAGTGTTGGGTGACTTGGTCACGTGTTGGTACCACATGCATTGTGTCTGCATTTGTGTTTGCATGGAATTGTAACATGTTAGGATGTCTTCCAGTGTTACAATTCTTTGGT
Source organism: Vicia faba (assembly GCA_948472305.1). Taxonomy (NCBI): domain Eukaryota; kingdom Viridiplantae; phylum Streptophyta; class Magnoliopsida; order Fabales; family Fabaceae; genus Vicia; species Vicia faba. Next base: position 128,944,134 of record OX451741.1, read on the forward strand.
TGATTATTGATTTATGCACAATGACTGGTATGATTGGAACTGCGTGTTGAACCTGAATTTATGCTAAAATGGGTGAAATAATATGCTTGTGATATAATGTTGATTGAGAAGCTTATAATGCATGTTAATTATGATAAATCTCACCCTTACTTTAACAATTTCAGATTAAAGTTAGCAGCTCAGGAGTTGGTGAGGATGGCTCTAGAGCTATGTTACTTTAAGTCTGCGTGTCAGTGTCATGCCCTGATAGGTTGTAACACTGGGGAACGTTTAGTTGAGGAATTAGTTATTATTCAATTGTTTCTTTGAATTTCATTGGGAATAATTATGTTTTGGTTTATTCTGTTTTGGTTATGGTATTTTTCCGCTGTGTAAGACATGGTCTTAAGTTGATTGAATTATTTGAATAATGACCCTCAGTGTAGCACGACTACTGTTTTATTGGAAGTTTTATTTATTTCATAATTGTGACATCCCTTGTTCCGTGTTAACTCTGATGGAATATGTCTTTAATCATTGATATAATTAATATTATTCGGGGTATTTTAGAAGGGGTGTTACAAAAGTTGGTAGGACATCGGCAGTGAACATCGATGATTGTTATCTTTTTGCTACCCTCAGTGAATGTTGGTAGTTCACTGTCAGTGAACGACAGTGTTATGATATACTTTCTCTCTACCTTCAGTGAAAGTTGGTAGGACATCAGCAGTGAACATCGATGATTGTTATCTTTTTTCTACCCTCAGTGAACGTTTATAGTTCATCGTCAGTGAACGGCGGTTGTTGTACCCCAAAATTTTTCCTCCCATATTCTTCAAGATTTGTCAGGGTCAATCTCCAAATGGTTCAAAATCTCTCAAAGGTTGCACAGTCCAATTGCCTCCTAACACAGTCAAAATTAGGGTTTTGGTTCTTGTAAATAAATTGAGGTTTTCAAGGGTCCAATCAAGTCCCATATGCCTATATACATTGTCAAGCATCCATATGTCAAGTTTCAAGACTCACAGCATCAAGTTGCACAGTCAAAAACCCTAAATGTTTCACAGTCAACTACAGGGGCAAAATGGTCATTTGACAGTCAAAAGTTAAAATTTTTGGTCAACATCTTATTTTGAAGCCACAATCATCATTTGATCAATTCTTGATCATGATTCCACAAGCATGGCTCAAAAAGTCTCAAGATGCAAAAGTTTCTATTTTTGGACAGCTGAAAAGTCAACTGCAAATTAACCAAGGCATAACTTCTTCATGGTTTATCAGAAAAATCCCATCCAAAGCTCATTTTGAAGGGGATGACATTTCATATAACTCACCTTCACACTCCAAGTCCAAGAAATGCTCTCACAAAAAGTTATCAATTTCAACATTATAGGTCATTTTCAAAAGTCAACAAAAAGGCACTTTAAGTCAAAGACCATAACTTGAGATTGGTAAATCAAAATGACATGGGACCAAATGCATTGTTTATAGGACTTCAAGACCTTTCCAAAATGTCCAAGAACATGATCATAACTTCAAAATTGAGCAAGATATGCATTGGAGAAGTTGGGAAATTTTTGGGAACTTTCAAAAGTCAACTTTGCCTAAAACACTTCAAATTTGCTAATGGGCCTCAAATTCTTTCTTGAATCATTACCCAAAGCCTATGCACGACCCATTGAGCTCAAAATAATTTATTTTCTTATTTTTAATTAATTAATTGAATTTTTATTAATATTAATTCATTTAATTGGTTTTAATTATAGGAAAATTAAAAAAAAGATATGTTTTGGATCTTTTGGTGGAGCAAATCTGATCAGGGCAAGCTGTCAAAGTCGTTTCTCAAATCAAACAAGGAAAATCATCCATATTTGGCAAGGTTTTCATTGAAAAAAGATTGGAAAATATATGGTAGAAAGTCAAGGATTGAAAACATTATTGCAATGGATCCATGGGCTTATTCTTGACCTAATTCATTCACATACATATGCAAGAGCTAACCCTACTCAGGAACACACGTGAAAGCTGCTGAAACTCCATAATCACTTTGCAAAATTTCAACAAAAACTTGAAAACTGAAATCCTATTTGCAGTGCAATTCAAGGCCTAAAAACGTTTCCATTACCTTGCTGACATTGCCAGGAAGCCATTACAACCAAGAACGAGGCTTAACACTATCAGAATCATCCCCACGAAGTCACACTGTTTGCTTGGTTTTCCAATTTGACATATCATCATTCACGCGCTTTTAACCATTTTTCTTGTTTGATTTACACTCATAGTGACCTTCTGAAGCGATTGGTACAGTTCAATTGAATTAACGTTGCCTGAATCAAGATTCACCATGGACGAAACCTAGGGTTTCTGAAGCTTCAAATTAGGGCTTTAGACATCAGGAAAAATTGGATCATGCCATGACCATGGTTGAATTCGTCAAGGCCAGACGAATTCAACCAACCTATCGCGCCCTTTTTATGTTGATTCCTCTTCTATTCGCTATTTTTCACACTTTCACTTATTGGGGGTTTAAAACCCCCGCTATCTAGTTTATATTTGCAGGAAAGAGATGAAGAAGACGATAGGTGGCACGGTGTGACTGGAGCATTCAAATATGTGGCGCGCGCTTTTGTATTCCCAGTATAATTGGCACTTTACATATATTATGTTTCTTTATTATTATGTTAACAAACGCGCTTGGTGGCTCAGTTGGTTGGGAACGTGGCTGGAAGGTATAGGGACCTGGGTTCGATTCCCAGGTCCCCCCATATAATTCTTGATTTTTGTTTTAAAGTGTTCTAATGCAGCTTTCATCAAATGCCCTGCCATGAGCCCCACGCCTAGGCTTGCCAAGTGGCTTTGAGGAGCAATCTGAAGGCCAGGAGATGAAGTCCATCATATGGTCCAGTCAATGAGCATCCACACGATCAGAAAAGTCAAAGATGGCCTTGTCTTAATGGGCCAGAATTCCTCAAATCACACCTCCACATGGGCCAGACACCCCCTTGGTTTGCATGCTTTTTCAATTTAATTTTCTTTTCTTTCTAATTCTTTTTAATTGTTTTAATTGTTTTTATTAATTCACCACTAATCAACTTTTCATAATAAAATCAGAAAATTAAATTGTAAAATATTTTAATTTCTTAATTTCACCACTAACCTATTTTTGTAAATAAATGACTAATAATTAATTTAGTTTAATTTAGGTTTTAAACTTTAATCTTTTTTCTTAATAAATAAAATTACATAGAATTAGGTTTTTGACACTTTTTTCTTCTTAATTAATTACTTTCATCATTATTTATTATTATTATTAATTACTATTATTTTTGTAAATAAACATGTAAATTAATTAATTAGCTTAAATTATATTAACTTTAATATTTTCTTAATAATTAAAATAGACTTGGAATTAGGGTTTTCACTTGATTTTATTTTCTTTATTTCCATAAATACAAAAAAAAACATAAAAAACACTTTCTTTTCTTTAATTAAATAATTAATTATACTTTAATTTAATTTAATTTCTCAAAAGGGTCCAAAACCCTCGGACGTTCATTTTAATTCTTTTCGCGCATTATTTTCTTATCGATCATTATGTAACTGCTTTCCGGATGTAATAGTAATTAGGTTTACCACATTTTTTACTTTTCGCATTTTTATCAAAAACGGGTCTTTGTATTTTGGCGATGTATAGACCCGCGCCTTGTAATAGCGTAGCTTTTATCTTTCCGTCTTTTAATTTTCCGCACTCCTAAATTCTAAATTGCATGAAAGAATGTATGTTAATTAAAAACAACACATAGCTCACGATTGCCTAATCCAAGATAAACATAAACTGAAAACAACACACAATACACACACCACTTCTAGGGTACGCCTCACTCGTTGCCTTCGAAACGTGGTCGTCAAGTATAGGACGTTTTAGCGGTCGCTCTTATGTCCATGATCCAGTTGCCTCGAAACAGTTGCCTCGAAACGGTTGCCTCAGATTAAAAAAGGATCTAGGATGTAAGGGTAGCTTCTAAGGTGTCCTACTGTTGCTTTGGTGACCACATTGTCCCTACAATCGAATTGACGCGAACACCTCCAATGGTGGTGCTACCTACCTCTCAATGGTGGGATGGCACTACCTTAGGGACTCTTACACAGCCTAATTCCTTAGGGTAGGTAGATGACTCATGGATACTTGCTCTCTTCTAAAACAAATCAAAAATCTTTTCACACCGACACTTTCAAAAAGCTTTTAAAACAAATTTTTCAAACACTCTTGAGGACAGATACAAGAGTCACTCAGAAATCTTTCAATGAAACTTTTTTTCAAACCCACACACACTTGAAAAGCAAACATCATTTTGAAAACATAAGAGCAAGTATCTAAGAGCCCATGGATAACCATGGATAGAAAGGGTGCTAACACCTTCCCTTTCTATAAATCTACCTCCCGAACCGAGAAACGTTCTCATAAGGAATTTTTTTGTGCTTTTGTCCTGTCCATGTTGGAGAAAATAAAAGACGGTGGCGACTCTTGCTTCCGCGACATTTCGCGAACCAGCTTTAAACAGTCAGTTCTCTTTCCACCGATCACAGAACTGGCGACTCTGCTGGGGATACTTAAAGTGAGGTGTACCTTAGGATAGCTCATACTTGTGTTTTCAATTGCTGTGTTTTGTTTGCTTTATTATTATGGGCATTGTCTTGGAGTTTCATAGATCCTAACCCGGATCCGGGGATACCCTATTAGGTAGCATAAGCTGTGAGGGACCTGTCCAGCATAGACCGACATGGGTGAAGCAGTGGCTACGTTGGTGTGGCGCCTTGGTCTGTACCGATATCCCTTGTGTCGCAACGAGGAGAATATGGGTCTTCTGAGGGGTCATTAAGCACCAACCGACCTTAGAACCTTAAATGACCCAACTTGGCCAATAGAACAGTAGCAGTATGCTACACCCATTGAGGCTAAACTCTCGCGATGGTTCTGGCTGCAAGAAAAGATTGCGATGCTGGAGTTATGACTGATTGAGGGTAGTCAGTGATATTGGGATCCTCTAGAACCCGGTTACTTTTCTAGGACAGGTCTTAACCAACAAACTGAAAGAGGGTAATACCTAGACCTCATGCTGGCCTAAACCCTAAGGGTTGTCTTGTGTGACTTGTGTGCCTTATCATGTTTGCCTTTGTGAATATTTGTGGTGTGCTTTATCATGACATCATACCATCATAAACATTGCATGCATCCTGCATAAGGACTGACCATTTCAAAGACAAGAGGGTTTCACCTTTGCTCTGTTTTGTAGGACATCATGATGCCTATGCGAAGGAACACTATCCGGTTCAATTTTGTTCACCCACCTGAGTTGCTTGAAGAATTGGTTAGCAGAATTCCAAACACCACTTCCTTCATCCAGGGGCATGGTTCTCTTCTCGGTTTAGTCACTGCAAAGTGGGACCAACAACTGATGAGTGTCTTGACCCAGTTTTATGATCCCTTGTATAATTGCTTCACCTTTCAAGACTTCCAGCTGATCCCTACCCTGCAAGAGTTCTCTGATTTGCTGGGTATCCCTATCTTGGATCAGACTCCCTTCACTGGTTGGGAAAAGACTCTTAGGCTTGAGGAGATTGCTGCAGCCCTCCCTTTGACCACCAAGGAGGTAATGGACAATTGGGTGACTAGAAGCAGAGTTAAGGGTTTCTTGGCCAAGTTTCTGATCGGTAAAGCTAACAGTTTCTGGAATGACTTAGACTTTAGGGCGTATGAAGACATTCTGGCTCTCTTAATCTATGGTCTGGTTCTGTTTCCTAATCCTGATAATTTCATTAACATCACTGCCATAAGGATCTTCATGTCTCAGAACCCTGTGCCCACTCTCTTGGGTGATATCCCGCAACAATTCTATGCTCGTACTGCCCGAAGACGAGGAACTCTGTGGTGTTGTATTCCTTTGTTAGTGAGGTGGTTTATTTCGCACCTCCCTAAGTTCGTGCTGAAGAACAAAGAAGGAAGAGGTTGGGCTCATTGGTTAATGTCTCTCACTGATAATGACATCATTTGGACTTTCAGAGGTTTGGATGAGGTAGCTGTTATTGATCGCTGCGAAGAATATCCTAATGTTCCTTTGATTGGTACCCAAGGAGGAATCTCTTATAATCCATGTCTAGCTCTCCATCAGTTTGGGAGAGCCAGAAGAGCAGGGCCTCATGAGATGTTGGTGCCTCACATCAGTTTTGAGTTTCAGGTAGACAGTGACGAGCTACATCGTAGGTTCATCAAGGCTTGGGACAGAATTCACAAAGCTGAACCACATGAGTTGGGACCGAAGACTTCTCTACCTATGGAACCCTACTACAGATGGGTCCGCATCCATGCTCAGAATTTAGGTATGCCATATGAAGCTGTCAGACCCATCATTCTTGAATATCCTGATAGAGATGGGGCTCCTCCAACTGTTCTCCCTCCTCAGATACCTACTGATGTTGATACACTAAAAAGGTCTTGGGCGCAACTACAAGAAGAACGGGATTCTTATCGGAAAAAGTTCAATGAGCAGGAATTGAAGATCCAAAAGCTGACAAAGCAGTTGGAGAACGAGCGGGCCTTGAATGACTACATTCGTACTGAGAAGAGGAGACCCTGGGATAAATGATGAGCTTTGGATGTTCTTTTACAGTTTTTTATTTCCCTTTTCAGTATTTCCATTTTATGTAACGCCTAAGGAAAATCTGTTGAACAATCTAAATTCCAAAGTTTAAATCTAATGAAGTGTGTTCCAAAGTTGAATCCCGATTGTCTTTGAAAACATAAATCATACGCATTCCATTCATCATGTGCATCACAGGTACTCTTCTTTTCAGGTTGCTTAATGTTCTTCGCTGTTTATTTCAGCCATCATGAATCCTGAATCATCTACCGAGCAATCCATCAAGGCCCTCCAGGCTCAGAACGCCCAGTTCCAAGAGTTGATCATGAGTTTGGCCCAAGGTCAAGAGGAGTTGAAGGCTCTGCTGGTCAAGAAGAAGAAGAAGAGGACTGTGCTGTTTAACACTGGCCGGAGGTTTGGTAACACACTGCAAAATGAGGTTGATCAAGATGGTTCTTCTGTAGGGAAAGGCAGTCCCCAGAGGGGAAGGGTTCCTAGTCCTGTGGTCTCTGACAACGAGACTGATTTCAATGAAGAGCAGTACCCTCCCTCTGAAGACAAGTACAAGCGGTTAGAGGATCGCCTGAATGCCATGGAAATTCAACAAGTGCCTGGGTTGGACTTCAGAGACCTGGGTCTATCTTCTGGTGTGGTGATCCCACACAAGTTCAAAGCACCATCTTTCGCAAAGTATGATGGGGCTTCCTGCCCTAAGCTACATCTCAGATCTTATGTGCGGAAGATCCAACCGTATACTGTGGACAAGAACTTATGGATCCATTTCTTCCAGGAGAGTCTTTCATGGACTCATCTCGAATGGTTCTATCAGCTGGATGGAACCAAGGTTCGTAACTGGGAGGACTTGGCTACTGCTTTTTACAAGCAGTATCAGTATAATGCCGACCTCGCTCCTACACGTACCCAACTCCAGGGTATGTCGCTAGGATCGGGAGAAGGTTTTAAAGAGTATGCGCAGAAGTGGAGGGACCTGGCTGGCAGGGTGCAGCCACCGTTAAACGACCGTGAACTCGTGGACATGTTCTTAGGGACCCTATTCGGGCCGTGCTTCAACCATCTCATTGGTAATTCTTCTGCAGGGTTTACAGATCTCATTCTGACGGGTGAGAGGATAGAAGCTGGGATGAAATCAGGGAAGATACAGAAAGGTGCGTCCTCAAGTTCTGAAAAGAAGCCTTTTAAAAAGGAAGCCAGTGTTGTGTATGGGCCCAGGAGTCAAAACAAACCGGAACGCCGCCAAGCTGTCAACGCGTTGGTGATTGCAAAGCCTGCTGCCGCTCCTCGGCAACCTAACCAACCAAGGGGTGAGAGACCCAGAAGAGAATATACTCGGCTTAGTATGACCTTGTCGCTGATCTTGCCACAGCTGCTATCGACCAACTTGGTAACCGTCAGAGAAGCTCCGGAGGTGGTAAACACAACCTCTCCGAAGTATAATCCCAACGCCCGCTGTGCTTATCACTCCGATAGCCCGGGGCATTCTACTGATGATTGCTGGGCCCTAAGAAATAAGGTTCAGGACCTTATCGATGCCAAGGAAATACAGTTTAAGGCGCCCGAGAGGCCCAACGTTGTGACTGCTCCTATGCCCCAGCATGGAGTAAATGCTATTGAGGAAGACCTGTATGCAGTTTCTGTGAATTATGTTGCTACCCCTTTATTGACTGTCAAGAGGAACATGTTGCTGGCCGGTTTATTTCCGGGTTGTAGCAAGGGTTGCCTTCTGTGTGCTGTTTCCCCTACTGGTTGTCCGTTGCTGAATTCAGGCGTCCAAAACCTGATGGATAGCAAAGAGATCTTGTTCAAGAAGACCGCTGTTCCTATTGTTCCTACTGCAGAAGTATCTGTTGTCACCATTTTCAACAATTCTACCAAGGCTCCCCCAAGGAAGCCAGTCAAAATCATGTCTGTTGCACCTATTATCATTACTGTTCCGGGGCCCCTCCCCTATAAATCTGACAAGGCTGTCCCATGGCACTATGGGGCAGATGTGTATGTGCTTGGAGTGAAGCAGGAGTTCAACACTAGTACCGGTATCAGTAACATCACCGGTCCCACTAAAGTTACTCGCAGTGGCAGGCTCTTCTCGCCTGACATTGCGCCACCAGTCATCTGAAGACCTCTTATCATCACGCCTACAAGTGCGCCTGTTTCCCCTCCTGATCAAGTTTCTACCCCTGCCGCCGAGTCATCTGACGCTCGGGGCAAAGGGATTGATGATGTGCCTGCCCGGATGGAGGCACCGAAGACTGTTAATGTTGAAGCCTCCCAGCAAGAGATGGAGGAAATCCTTAAGATCATCAAGAAAAGTGATTTCAACGTCGTTGAACAGCTGGGGCATACCCCCTCTAAAGTATCTATGCTATCACTGTTGTTGTGTTCAGAGGCCCATGCCAAGGCCCTGATTTCTTTCCTAAAGACGGCCCATGTGCCACAAGAGACGTCGGCTGATCAATTTACTGATTGTGTGGCCAACTTGACCGCTGACAATGGTTTGGGTTTCTCTGATGCCGATCTGACCGCCAAGGGAAAGAACCACAATGATGCCCTGCATGTCTCCATTGAATGCAGGGGCACTACTCTTGCACACGTGTTGGTAGACACTGGTTCTTCATTGAATGTATTGCCCAAAAAGGCCTTAGACAGGTTGGATAGTGAGGGTTTGGAGTTGAAGCCTAGTAACATCGTTGTCCGAGCCTTTGACGGGTCGAAGAGGATGGTACATGGTGAGGTAGATATTCTGATTCGTGTTGGTTCTCAAGTCTTTGATTCAACGTTGTATGTGATGGACATTCGACCATCGTATTCCTGTTTGCTGGGTCGACCTTGGATTCACAAAGCTGGGGCTGTGACCTCCACTCTACACCAGAAGCTCAAGTACCCTGTCAGAGGGAAGATTGTTACGGTGCAGGGGGAGGAAGAATACATGGTTAGTCATCTGAATTCGTTCTGGTATATAGAGATGGACGGGGAGTTCATTGAAACCCCCTTTCAACATTTTGAAGAGGTGCCTCCAACATTGGCGTCAGCAGAAACAGTAATTGAAGAAGACTCTCCTTTGAAGATGGCTTCCTTGAAGGACGCCCGGGCTGTGATTGAAAAAGGTGAATGTGCTAACTGGGGCAGGCTCCCTGATTTTACTCCTAAGACTGACAAGTTTAGGCTGGGTTTCACTGCAGAGGCTCAGAGGGTTGTACGCAAGGCAAGGATCGGAAGACCTCCCGTGTTCATCACCAACCCGGGAGTGAATGCTATTGAAGGCGATGCAGAGGAATCAGAGTTTGATAGCTGGATCTACCCGACGACCGACGGTGGACTGAATAATTGGACTGCAAAAGACTACATACCTGTTACTTTTGTTACTCAGTAATGAACTCCTTTGTTTTTAAATTTGTAACGAACAATAATTTGGAACTTTATGGCCCGGTGCCTTACCCGGGGCACCGTGGCTTCATTTGTGAGGGCTTATTACTTGTCATTTCCATATATCATGAATAAAGACATTGGACGTTTTTCGCATTTCAAATCTTGTGCTCCCTTTCTTTCTTTCTTTATATATTGCAAAACAGCTATATTTACACACACTCACCTATACAGGTTTCAATCCACTCTGGATCTCACTGGTAACGACTCTGCTACTGCCAGTTATGACTTCGAAAATCCGATCAACTTAGCCGAAGACGAAGGTGAAGATGATTGCGAAGTGCCTGGCGAGCTTGCAAGACTGTTGCTCCAGGAAGAGAGGGCCATTCAGCCACATGAAGAGCCAGTGGAAACGGTAAAGCTGGGTACTGAGACAGACAGAAAGGAGGTCAAGATTGGTGCCAACCTGGAGCTCAGCGTGAAACAACGGTTGATTCAGATGTTGCATGATTATGTGGAGATCTTCGCCTGGTCCTACGAAGACATGCCTGGGTTGGATACCGACATTGTGGTCCATCACTTGCCTACCAAGGAATACTGCCCTCCGGTTAAACAAAAAGTCCGCCATATGCGTCCAGAGATGTCCGAGAAGATTAAAGCTGAGGTTATGAAGCAATTCGATGCCGGATTTCTAGCAGTGACTTCTTACCCTCAGTGGGTTGCCAACGTGGTTCCGGTGCCGAAGAAAGATGGTAAGGTCAGAATGTGTGTTGATTACAGGGATTTGAACAGGGCGAGCCCCAAGGATGATTTCCCTCTACCTCACATTGACGTTCTGGTTGACAATACTGCTCAGCACAAGGTGTTCTCCTTCATGGACGGCTTTTCAGGTTATAATCAGATCAAGATGGCTCCTGAAGATATGGAAAAGACTACCTTTGTTACTCAGTGGGGCACCTTCTGCTACAAGGTCATGCCTTTTGGGTTGAAAAATGCTGGGGAAACCTACCAACGTGCCATGGTTGCTTTATTTCATGACATGATCCATCATGAGATTGAAGTGTATGTCAACGATATGATTGCAAGGTCCCAAACTGAGGAGGAACACCTTGACCATCTACAGAAGCTGTTTGACCGTCTGAAGTTGTACAAGCTGAGGTTGAACCCAAACAAGTGCACATTTGGGGTAAGATCTGGAAAGTTGCTAGGCTTCATCGTGAGCGACAAAGGTATTCAAGTGGACCCTACCAAGGTTAAAGCCATACAAGAGATGCCAGTTCCCAAGACAGAGAAGGAAGTCAGATGCTTCCTAGGACGGTTGAATTACATTGCCTGATTCATCTCGCACCTAACTGCTACTTGTGAACCAATCTTCAAGCTGCTGAAGAAAGATCAAGTAGTACGTTGGAATGATGAATGTCAGGCCGCTTTCGACAGAATCAAAGAGTATCTCCAAGAACCACCTAATCTTATGCCACCGGTTGAAGGGAGACCTCTAATACTATACTTGACGGTACTTGACAGCTCAATGGGGTGTGTGCTGGGGCAGCATGACGAGTCTGGCCGAAAAGAGCATGCCATTTATTACCTTAGCAAAAAGTTTACCGACTGTGAGACCCGATACTCATTGCTCGAGAAAACTTGATGTGCTTTGGTATGGGATGCTCGCCGGCTGAGACAGTATATGCTGACTCACACTACTCTGTTGATTTCAAAAATGGATCCAATAAAGTACATATTCGAAAAGCCTGCTCTGTCTGGAAGAATAGCAAGATGGCAAATGATCTTGACAGAATACGACATCCAGTATACAACTCAGAAAGCTATCAAAGGAAGTGTATTGGCATACCACTTAGCACACCAGGCAGTGGATGACTACCAGTCAATGAACTTTGAGTTTCCTGACGAGAACATCATGGTAGTGACTGATTGTGAAGTACCTGGACCGGATGAAGGACCTGAGGAAGGATCCCGATGGTCTATGCACTTTGACGGAGCCTCGAATGCTTTGGGCAATGCCATTGGCACTGTGATCATATCCCCCAAAGGCACTCATACCCCACTTACTGCCCGGCTATGTTTCAACTGCACCAACAACATGGCAGAGTATGAGTCATGCATCATGGGTCTTCAAGCTGCGATTGACTTAAGGATCAAGTTCCTGAGTGTCTTCGGAGATTCCGCTCTCGTGATCAATCAGATCAAAGGCGAGTGGGATACGAAACACCCAAACCTTATTCCTTACAAAGAATATGTGCTGACGTTGATCCCCCATTTCACAGAGATAACTTTTGAACACTTCCCAAGAGAGGAGAACCAGTTGGCAGACGCGCTGGCTACGATGTCTTCTATGTTCAAAGTCAAATGGGATAACGAGGCTCCCTGGATCATTATCTGGAAACTGGATGAACCTGCATATTGCTGTGATCTTGAGGCTGAAGAGGTAACTGAAATACCTTGGTATCATGAAGTGAAGAGGTACTTGGAAGCTCAAGAATACCCTGAAGGTGCGTCCATCAATGACAAAAAGTTTCTGAGAAGGTTCGCTGCAAAGTTCTTCCTCAGCAACGACATTCTTTACAAGCGAAACCATGATTCAACCTTACTGCGTTGTGTGGATAAAACTGAAGCAGAAAGGATCATGGAAGAGCTGCATGAAGGTACCTTCGGAACACATTCCAGTGGACACACCATGGCAAAGAAAATCCTTCGGGCAGGATATTTCTGGTCCACAATGGAAGCTGATTGTTACCAACATTCTCGGACATGTCATAAGTGCCAGATTTATGCAGATAAGGTGCACGTTCCTCCAGTACCCCTGAATGTCTTGACAGCGCCTTGGTCTTTTGCAATGTGGGGCATTGATATGATCGGCGAGATCAGACCTACAGCATCCAACGGGCATCGCTTCATCCTCGTAGCGATTGATTACTTTACGAAGTGGGTTGAAGCAGCTTCCTATGCTACGGTAACCAAGAACGTTGTGGCACGGTTCATTCGGCATAATCTGATTTGTCGATACGGCGTCCCGGAAAGGATCATTACGGACAATGGTACCAATCTTAACAACAAGATGATCACTGAGCTCTGCGAGCAATTCAAAATACAGCACCACAACCCTTCCCCCTACCGGCCGAAGATGAATGGGGTTGTAGAAGCAGCTAATAAGAATATCAAGAAGATTGTGCAGAAGATGACAGTGACCTATAAAGATTGGCACGAGATGTTACCGTTTGCTCTTCATGGGTACCGTACCTCAGCAAGGACGTCAACCGGGGCAACCCCCTTTTCCTTGGTCTATGGCATGGAGGCAGTCTTGCCGATTGAAGTCTAGATACCCTCTCTCCGGATAATGAAGGATGCAGGCTTGAGCGAAGATGACTGGATCCAGACTCGACTTGATCAATTAAACTTAATTGACGAAAAGAGACTCACTGCTATTTGTCATGGTCAAACGTACCAAAAATGGATGATCAGGGCATTTAACAAGAAAGTCAGACCACAAGAGTATCAAGTTGGGGACCTGGTAATCAAGCGCATCATTCTTCCTCAAAGTGATCCCAGGGGCAAATGGACCCCTACATACGAAGGGCCATTTGTGGTTAAAGATGTCTTCTCAGGAGGAGCCATGATTCTAACCACCATGGATGGTGACGACCTTCCTCACCCCGCCAATGCAGACATAGTAAAAAGATACTACGCATGATAAAAGACCCGCTAGGTTGACATACCTAGGCAAAAATTAGGGCTTCCCGGCGAACCAAAAGGGTTCGGGAAAAAATAAGGGATGAAATGAAAAAAATCTGTACACCCGGCAAGTCGAAAACCTGAAAAGGCGGCTTGGGCAAAAATGGGTATCTCGGTGGACTGAAAACCCGAAAGGGCGGTCCAGGAAAAAGTTAGGGATAAGCATAATACTATGTCTCATTGGATCACCTTGCATCCAGAATCCGGTATCAACATCAAGTTCAGACGGCATCGATCAGTCAACTTCATCTTCAACCGAGCAGCCAAGTGATGAGACGCTCGAAGATATAAAGGCGATAGCAGAAGTGGAACCCAGTGGGATTACTCTTTTCACATAGTTGTTTTGTTTTCTTTGTACAAACTGTATAAACTCTGTTGTTCGGCGGTGTTCTCTTACTAGGACGTCAGCCTCTTGTACATAAACGCCTATTTACAGGCAAATTCAAAAATCAATACAAATTCACTTTTCAGACCAATTACCAATTGTTTTTCCTTTATTCTGTTTTGTTTTGCAAAGAACGTCCAATGTTCAATTGTGATATATGCATTTGACACTAATTGCTAACTCATAAATATTTGCATACGAAACAAAGGATTAATTACAGGTAACATTAGAAACATGGGCAATAATGAGTTGTCTAAGCAATCTAATTGCTCTGTCCACCAAGGTACCAAGGTAAGTTCGGCTGAAGAATGTAACCCAGATACCTTCACTCCCCGCCGAGTAAGACAAGATTCAACAATACTCTCCCCAAGCAGAGTTGTTCTCCAATCAACCCTAACAAGGCACAGTATCCCAAGCAAGTCAGCAACACTCTCCCCGAGCAGAGTTATGCTCAGTTAGCCTTAAGGAAGTTGGATTATCCCCCAAAGATCTCAACATTCCCCAACGGAGTACACAAACATTCCTAGCAAGCATCCCCGGCAATCTTGATCTAAGATTGTTCCCCGGCGGTATACCGGACAACCAATGGAGCCATTCCCCAGTCCAATCTGAAAAGTTTCCCCAGGAGAGTTCAAGCTTATCCCCAGTAGATTCAGGAAGCTTATCCCCAGTAGATTCTGGAAGCTTATCACTTGCAGAGTACGAACGCGCCCCCCGGCTTTATTCAAAGGTTATTTCCCCACCAGGATATAACTGGGTTATCCTCAGCTGAAAACCACGGAAAGATCGTCTCCGGCGAAGTCTTCCTATCCCCAGCAGAGTTCATCAAATCTTCCAACAGAGCTCAACAATGGTATCCCCAGCGGAGTTATCATCAACCTCAGCAAAGTACCTCTCTTTCCCCACAGAGTATTCCCCGCAGAGTAATCTCTTCAACAAGTTTATTCCTCAACGGAGTCATCTTCTCCTACAGGTTTATTCTCACAACCATCATCCCCAGCGGAGACAAAGAACTCTACTCTTCAAACATCAGCCCAGGATTCAAGCTCCCGGTATTCGTCAAGGATTTATTTTCCTAGACAAAATACATTCATAAACATCACATCTTCATACATTATAGCATGCACATACGCATCATGAACATACAATCTCATTTATTTTGAGAACATCACACATTTCATACATCATGACATTACATACAACTAACGTTTTGTCTTTTCAGGACCAAGATCAATACAAAAATGATTACTATCAACTGTCGCAGTTCCAAATTCGATACTTGTATCTAGCCAGGGCATATCTGTGAGCGACTATTTTCCGGACTCGATTCCTGTATCCTGTCGGGGCACGTCTGAAGAGTTTGAAGATCCGATTCCTGTATCTTGCCAGGGTGTATCTGTTGACGACTAATTCCAGACTCGATTCCTGTATCCTGCCAGGGCACGTCTGAAGAGTTTGAAGATTCGATTCTTGTATTTAGCCAGGGTGTATCTATTGACGACTAATTCCAGACTCGATTCCTGTATCCTGCCAGGGCACGTCTGAAGAGTTTGAAGATCCGATTCCTGTATCTTTCCAGGGTGTATCTGTTGACGACTAATTCCAGACTCGATTCCTGTATCCTGCCAGGGCACGTCTGAAGAGTTTGAAGATCCGATTCCTGTATCTTGCCAGGGTGTATCTATTGACGACTAATTCCAGACTCGATTCATGTATCCTGCCAGGGCACGTCTGAAGAGTTTGAAGATCTGATTCATGTATCTTGCCAGGGTGTATCTGTTGACGACTAATTCCAACCTCGATTCTTGTATCCTGCCAGGGCACGTCTGAAGAGTTTGAAGATCTGATTCCTGTATCTTGCCAGAGTGTATCTGTTGATGACTAATTCCATACTCGATTCCTGTATCCTGCCAGGGCACGTCTGAAGAGTTTGAAGATCCGATTCCTGTATCCTGCCAGGGTGTATCTGTTGACGACTATTTTCCGGACTCGATCCCTGTATCCTGCCAGGGCACGTCTGAAGAGTTTGAAGATCTGATTCCTGTATCCTGCCAGGGCATATCTGTTGACGACTATTTTTCGGACCCGATTCCTGTAGCCTGCCAGGGCACGTCTGAAGAGTTTAAAGATCAACCCCTGTAACAGGCCAGGTAATTATATTTCTTTCTCAGTTACGCAAGTTCTCGCTAAGGATTCTCTTACGCGATCGACAACCTCCCGATGGCATCTATAAGCCCATCTCCACGACTACCATTACAGTTCCAAATGGCATCTATAAGCCCATTTCCGACAAGGTTCTGTCACATCTCCAGATGGCATCTATAAGCCCATCCTCCTATCCATCATTCCTCCAAATGGCATCTGTAAGCCCATTCCCACCATCACACTGCTAACATTCTACTATGTGAGCGCAAATTTCTGGGCACTTTAGTGTTCAATCATCTTCCACCTTCGGATTACGAAAGGCACGCCAGCCAATCTACATCCTCAGGTCTAAGAAGATTGAACAGGGGCAACTGTTGTACCCCAAAATTTGCCCTCCCATATTCTTCAAGATTTGTCAGGGTCAATCTCCAAATGGTTCAAAATCTCTCAAAGGTTGCACAGTCCAATTGCCTCCTAACACAGTCAAAATTAGGGTTTTGGTTCTTGTAAAGAAATTGAGGTTTTCAAGGGTCCAATCAAGTCCCATATGCCTATATACATTGTCAAGCATCCATATGTCAAGTTTCAAGACTCACAGCATCAAGTTGCACAGTCAAAAACCCTAAATGCTTCACAGTCAACTGTAGGGGCAAAATGGTCATTTGACAGTCAAAAGTCAAAATGTTTGGTCAACATCTTATTTTGAAGCCACAATCATCATTTGATCAATTCTTGATCATGATTCCACAAGCATGGCTCAAAAAGTCTCAAGATGCAAAAGTTTCTATTTTTGGACAGCTGAAAAGTCAACTGCAAATTAACCAAGGCATAACTTCTTCATGGTTTATCAGAAAAATCCCATCCAAAGCTCATTTTGAAGGGGATGACATTTCCTACAACTCACCTTCACACTCCAAGTCCAAGAAATGCTCTCACAAAAAGTTATCAATTTCAACATTATAGGTCATTTTCAAAAGTCAACAAAAAGGCACTTTAAGTCAAAGACCATAACTTGAGATTGGTAAATCAAAATGACATGGGACCAAAGGCATTGGTTAGAGGACTTCAAGACCTTCCCAAAATGTCCAAGAACATGATCATAGCTTCAAAATTGAGCAAGATATGCATTGGAGAAGTTGGGAAATTTTTGGGAACTTTCAAAAGTCAACTTTGCCTAAAACACTTCAAATTTGCTAATGGGCCTCAAATTCTTTCTTGAATCATTACCCAAAGCCTATGCACGACCCATTGAGCTCAAAATAATTTATTTTCTTATTTTTAATTAATTAATTGAATTTTTATTAATATTAATTCATTTAATTGGTTTTAATTATAGGAAAATTAAAAAAAGACATGTTTTGGATCTTTTGGTGGAGCAAATCTGATCAGGGCAAGCTGTCAAAGTCGTTTCTCAAATCAAACAAGGAAAATCATCCATATTTGGCAAGGTTTTCATTGAAAAAAGATTGGAAAATATATGGTAGAAAGTCAAGGATTGAAAACATTATTGCAATGGATTCATGGGCTTATTCTTGACCTAATTCATTCACATACATATGCAAGAGCTAACCCTACTCAGGAACACACGTGAAAGCTGCTGAAACTCCATAATCACTTTGCAAAATTTCAACAAAAACTTGAAAACTGAAATCCTATTTGCAGTGCAATTCAAGGCCTAAAAACGTTTCCATTACCTTGTTGACATTGCCAGGAAGCCATTACAACCAAGAACGAGGCTTAACACTATCAGAATCATCCCCACGAAGTCACACGGTTTGCTTGGTTTTCCAATTTGACATATCATCATTCATGCGCTTTTAACCATTTTTCTTGTTTGATTTACACTCATAGTGACCTTCTGAAGCGATTGGTACAGTTCAATTGAATTAACGTTGCCTGAATCAAGATTCACCATGGACAAAACCTAGGGTTTCTGAAGCTTCAAATTAGGGCTTTAGACATCAGGAAAAATTGGATCATGCCATGACCATGGTTGAATTCGTCAAGGCCAGACGAATTCAACCAACCTATCGCGCCCTTTTTATGTTGATTCTTCTTTTATTCGCTATTTTTCACACTTTCACTTAGTGGGGGTTTAAAACCCCCGCTATCTAGTTTATATTTGCAGGAAAGAGATGAAGAAGACGATAGGTGGCACGGTGTGACTGGAGCATTCAAATATGTGGCGCGCGCTTTTGTATTCCCAGTTTAATTGGCACTTTACATATATTATGTTTCTTTATTATTATGTTAACAAACGCGCTTGGTGGCTCAGTTGGTTGGGAACGTGGCTGGCAGGTATAGGGACCTGGGTTCGATTCCCAGGTCCCCCCATATAATTCTTGATTTTTGTTTTAAAGTGTTCTAATGCAACTTTCATCAAATGCCCTACCATGAGCCCCACGCCTAGGCTTGCCAAGTGGCTTCGAGGAGCAATCTGAAGGCCAGGAGATGAAGTCCATCATATGGTCCAGTCAATGAGCATCCACACAATCAGAAAAGTCAAAGATGGCCTTGTCTTAATGGGCCAGAATTCCTCAAATCACACCTCCACATGGGCCAGACACCCCCCTTGGTTTGCATGCTTTTTCAATTTAATTTTCTTTTCTTTCTAATTCTTTTTAATTGTTTTAATTGTTTTTATTAATTCACCACTAATCAACTTTTCATAATAAAATCAGAAAATTAAATTGTAAAATATTTTAATTTCTTAATTTCACCACTAACCTATTTTTGTAAATAAATGACTAATAATTAATTTAGTTTAATTTAGGTTTTAAACTTTAATCTTTTTTCTTAATAAATAAAATTACATAGAATTAGGTTTTTGACACTTTTTTTTCTTAATTAATTACTTTCATCATTATTTATTATTATTATTATTAATTACTATTATTTTTGTAAATAAACATGTAAATTAATTAATTAGCTTAAATTAGATTAACTTTAATATTTTCTTAATAATTAAAATAGACTTAGAATTAGGGTTTTCACTTGATTTTATTTTCTTTATTTCCATAAATACAAAAAAACATAAAAAACACTTTCTTTTCTTTAATTAAATAATTAATTAGACTTTAATTTAATTTAATTTCTCAAAAGGGTCCAAAACCCTCGAACGTTCATTTTAATTCTTTTTGCGCATTATTTTCTTATCGATCATTATGTAACTGCTTTCCGGATGTAATAGTAATTAGGTTTACCGCATTTTTTACTTTTCGCATTTTTATCAAAAACGGGTCTTTGTATTTTGGCGATGTATAGACCCGCGCCTTGTAATAGCGTAGCTTTTATCTTTCCGTCTTTTAATTTTCCGCACTCCTAAATTCTAAATTGTATGAAAGAATGTATGTTAATTAAAAACAACGCGTAGCTCACGATTGCCTAATCCAAGATAAACATAAACTAAAAACAACACACAATACACACACCACTTCTAGGGTACGCCTCACTCGTTGCCTTCGAAACGTGGTCGTCAAGTATAGGACGTTTTAGCGGTCGCTCTTATGTCCATGATCCAGTTGCCTCGAAACAGTTGCCTCGAAACGATTGCCTCGGATTAAAAAAGGATCTAGGATGTAAGGGTAGCTTCTAAGGTGTCCTACTGTTGCTTTGGTGACCACACTGTCCCTATAATCGAATTGACCCGAACACCTCCAACGGTGGTGCTACCTACCTCTCAATGGTGGGATGGCACTACCTTAGGGACTCTTACACAGCCTAATTCCTTAGGGTAG
This sequence comes from Vicia faba, assembly GCA_948472305.1. Taxonomy (NCBI): domain Eukaryota; kingdom Viridiplantae; phylum Streptophyta; class Magnoliopsida; order Fabales; family Fabaceae; genus Vicia; species Vicia faba. Next base: position 128,964,146 of record OX451741.1, read on the forward strand.
GTAGATAACTCATGGATACTTGCTCTCTTCTAAAACAAATCAAAAATATTTTCACACCGACACTTTCAAAAAGCTTTTAAAAAAAAAAATTTCAAACACTCTTGAGGACAGATACAAGAGTCACTCAGAAATCTTTCAATGAAACTTTTTTTTCAAACCCACACACACTTGAAAAGCAAACATCATTTTGAAAACATAAGAGCAAGTATCTAAGAGCCCATGGATAACCATGGATAGAAAGGGTGCTAACACCTTCCCTTTCTATAAATCTACCTCCCGAACCGAGAAACGTTCTCATAAGGAATTTTGTTGTGCTTTTGTCCTGTCCATGTTGGAGAAAATAAAAGACGATGGCGACTCTTGCTTCCGCGAAATTTCGCGAACCAGCTTTAATCAGTCAGTTTTATTTCCACCGATCACAGCGGTGCTATGATATTTCTTCTCTTTCTACCTTCAGTGAAAGTTAGTAGGACATCGGCAGTGAACGTCGATGTTTGTTATCTTTTTGCTCCCCTCAGTGAATGTTGGTAGTTCACTATCAGTGAAGGGCATTGTTATGATATTTCTTTTCTCTCTATCTTCAGTGAAAGTCGGTAGGACATTGATATTGAACGTCAGTGTTATTTTTATTTTTCTCTCTACCTTCAGTGAACGTCGGTAGCTTCGCCTTCGGTAAAAGTTGGTGTATCCTTTGACCATTCTACCATCCTCTTTGATTCAGGTCTTTTGATCCACCAGTGATTTATTTTCCTGGTGGGGTCGCTCTCTTGTTTCTTTATTATTGGTACATCCCTAGTGGTGTTTTGCGTATCTTTGGTCTTGTTCATATGCATTCATGATCATAAACATTTGCATAGCATCTTAGGGCCAAAAATAGGGTTTGTTTTATATTTAAGTATCTTTGATCGCGTCGACACGAAGATTTTTAACCTTCGTATCTATGGATAGAAAAAACTTAAATAAGGGCAGCTATTGTACCCCAATTTTCCCCCTAAGATACCTTCATCATACCATGTTGATTCATTCACAACAAGATCATACTAGGATTCTTGGTTCCCCTCCCTATATTTAGCTTTTCCCTTTTGAGGAATCACCAATCACCTTGACTTATGTTCTTTTATGATCATGAATATTTTTTTGTCTTGATTTCTTCTTTTAACTAATAAAATGCAATTTTGGTTTGCCTTGCTTGTTATCCATGTAGGTAAAGGCAATGAGATTTAACAAGTTACCCCATGGGTTCATGAGTTTATTTCCATTCCCTAGCAATAAATCTTGAGGAGTTCAAACCTCACCATTAGATTTGTTTGGAAGAAATGGCATGGCAAGGTTATTTTGGTTCACCACATTTCAAGGTTATCAAATTTGGTTGAAAAGTACAAGGGGTTGATTGAAAAGGTTGTCATACTTGGACAAGGCTTTGTTCCCATTGGTCACAAGTGCATATTTCTCTCAATTTTCAAGATATGGAAGTGGTTTTGGTGGCTATGAGTTCTCATTATCATCCTCAACAACTTCTATTTACAAATAATTTGTGTTGGTACAAGAATTTTGTCCAAAATTGTCAAAGTTCCTCAAAGCATTCTCTTGATCTAAGGAGCTAGGGTTTTGAACTTCAAAGAAATGCATCTTGCTCATCTTTTGGTATTTTTGAGTGATTCCAAAGACATCCTTCTCTTGAAAGGGTTATCAATAAATCACTTCAAAATTTTCAAGGAGTTTCCATGAGGAAGAGGCTTAATGAGGAAGAAAGATTACAAGTCCTCCAGATGAATCCCCAATTTTCCATGTATGACTTCAAATGCTCATAACCTGGTCAATTTTTATCACCTTGAGCCCATTCATTTTCCATAATTATCTTGAAGGTGTTAACTTTATGCCTTCTTTTATGTGAAAAGTGATAAAATTGATGGAAGTTGCCTTAAAGATGCAAAAGATTATAGGTCATTTCATGATTTTTTTTCCAACTTCAACAATTCATAACTCTCTCAAATTTTTGAGATTTTGAATGGTTCAATTTTCAAAATGTCATTCAAAATATATACTTCATGCCATCTTTTTTTGTCAAGAGCAAATTCCAAGTGGAAGACTATGTTTGGATGCAAGACATTATAGGTCATTTTTTGAAGAAGAACTTGAAATATTTCTAAGTATGGAAAGTCAACTCTTTTTCTCCAACTTTGACTCAACACAACTTTCAGCTCAAGCGTCCATTTAACTCCATTCTTTTTCCATTGCAAAGCTTGTAACCTCATCTTTCTAAAACATCAAGAATCATGTCCTAAGACCCCTTGAGCTGAGAATGCCATTGGTCAAAAGTTGGCAATTTGAAACTGAATTTTTCACCAAGTCAAAAGTTTGAAATCCTTGATTTGGCTTCTAAATACTTTGTTTCTGCGCGTTTTTGCTTCTAAATATGTTTAGTGAACTTCCAGAAGTCATTAGTATAGCAAAACGCGCGTTTTAGATGAGTTTTGATCAATTTTGAAGTCACACTTTTCTTGTTTGCAACTTCACACGATTTCCCTCCAAACTTCATCATTTCACACGCTTGAACATTCCATTTGATTCCCTATAAATAAAGGGTAATTCCCCATTCATTTTCTCAAGCTTGGATAGCCAGAATCACCCTGCCAAACTTGTTCCACAACTCAGAATTCAATAACTTTAAAATCCATTCCCAAGCCTTTTTCAATCCAATTTTTCCATCAATTCACCTTCTCTGATCTTCCCTGAAGCTAACCATATAATTACATTCAAGAATCATGCCCTATACTGCTCCATAGAAGTCCAGTTTCAGAGCTCTGCAACTCAACTTCAATAGGTAGATTCCTTCATCAATTCTTCAAAACTTTGATACCATTGTGATGCTCTCATTTCCCTGGTTCTAGTCGCAACACTTACCTTTTACTGGAAACACGTTTTGACCATGAAATTTCAAATCCCTTTTCAAAACTTTCTTTCCAAATTGTTTGAGCTACAATTTATATAAATTTGGCGCGAGGGTGTGGTTGTATTTGTCTTGAAGAGACGAAGCGATTGGCATAAGTCTGAGCTTCTGATTTTACAGTTTGAGAGACCTGCAAATCACGTTAGCTGGAGATTGAAGATGACCTACGTGTCATCTTCCAACCAATGATGGCACGCCACTTATTATTTTTGAAAATCTGATTTATATTTGATTTAGTGCTTTATTCACTAATGACCATGATATGCACAACGTACCAGATCCCTTAGATTTGATTACTAACGCGTTTTGACTCTCATCCAATGGTCCATATATTTTTACTTTTATTTTCTTTTCTGATTTTTATATTTTAATTATTTTAAATTTCAAAAAATCATAGAAAATTCATTTCAAGTCCAAAAAATCTGGAAAAAATTATGAAAAATATTTTTGATTATTCTCTTTCTGATTTTTATTTTTTCACAATTTAATTTTGTGTTTTGGTATTTTTTATAAATTTACACTTTATTTGAATTATTTTAAATGTTTAAAAATACCTTTATAAATTTTTAAATTCTAAAAAAATTATGGAATGATCCAATGATATTGTGACAAATATTGGTGACCTTATTTTATTTTTCCTTCTGACTGTGCTATTTTTTTTTATCATTTTTGGTTTATTTGACCTATTTCTTTTAATTTTAAAAATAGTTTCTGACTTTAAAAAATTACCAAAAAATTTATAAAATCATTTGAGCCCTTTTTCTTATTTTTCTATAGTCCTACTTTTTATTTCTTGATTAATTTGAACATAGTTGATATTTTTCTCTTTATTTTCTATTTTTAGACAATAATTTTTAAACCCTTTTGTATATATTAAAGTGTAATATTTTTTGTGACTATTTTCTGGATGATCTTAGGTTAAATTTTGGATCATGAACTTTATTAACATCATTAGATCCATGGTGTTGAGTTTAACTCCACTAAAGTGGATGAATGATTTTAATAATAGTTTGATTAAATTTAATTCAAAAGTGGTTTGTATTTTCTCTCCCCTTCTTATTGCACTAAATATTGTTGGAGCATGATCTTTATATCATGTCTCAAAACAAGTGGTGCATAGATTGCTATTGACCGGCCTCAAAATAGGTGCGACTTCTATATAAGTCCACTTACGATTGCAAGCCCAAGTATGTTAATTTGATCTATTTGATCCAATAACCTTGAGATTCATTGTGTGGAGGCTTTGGTTTTACCAATCCTCTAATGGATCTACAACACCTTTGGTCAACGTGGAACACTTAAACATCGTTGATCATTAAATGACACTTGTGAGAATTCCAAATGGATGATATACTTGACAAAAAGCAAATGCAACTTGTTGTGTGGAGGCTTTGGTTCTACCAATCCTCTAATGAGTTCTAAATGCAAGCTTCAAGATGGTCATCCAACTAACCACTAATTATTTACTTGTTTTACTTTATGCTTTTATCTTTTTATGCTTTATGTACCATTTACTTTTAGCATTTACATTTCATGCCATTTTCATCTTTGCTCATTTGAGCATTTACTTTCTTGTCATTTTTACTTTGCTCACTTGAGCTTTTATTTTCATTTTTAAGATACTTAATAATCAACATAAACCCTAAAAATCTTTAATGGTACTTAGACTATTTGGTTACTATCCTTGGCATTATTGAGCATGGGACTTTTCTTGGACTTAGGATTAGAAACCTTGGCCTATCTTGGAGACCTTGTGATCTTATCTGATTATTTTGTCTGGATTTCTTGAGGTTTACCTCAAGACATTGGGTTGCTTTTTTTTTTGTGTGCAGGTTTTTTGTGATTACATCCTTTGTTTGTAATCTAGAATTCACCCGTATACAGTTGTTACTCTGCCCAATTTTTGTGAAGACTTAATACACTTGAAGTTTGGTTCTCTCAAGAGGTCTAGTATTTTTTTTTTTTGCTTGATTGGTTTCAATTCAAGGAATGGGAATTCTATCTTGATTCATAATGTCAAGTATTGACTTCTTGTTGGTTAGATGGTTCTTATCCCTAGCTTTTACCTTATGCTTTAGATAGCCTCTTCTTCTCCTCCCATCTTCTTTAATTTCAAAAATTATCACCCTCCTTTTGAAAACTCTTCTTATTTTAAACTTGAACCACTTTCATAATAAACTTGGACTTAGGTCCATGCATTTCCAAACATTTTTATAAATAAACCCTAATCAACTTAATAATACTTTAACATTTTTTGTGAGAAGACTAAAAGCCAGTCAAATCTCATTTTAAACCATTTTGCCACTTTGGCTTTCATCTTTAAACTTTTCTCAAAAAAAAGATTGAACTCTTGTCAACCCTTGTAGTGATGCAAACAACTATACTTCTACAATATGTAGTGAAGAGAGATATTTTCCACTTGGGTGTTGAGTGAGGCATTGTTGATTTTAAAATCCAAGCCATATCCTCCACTTTGAGATGATGCAAATTCTCCTTTCTCATAATTGTGGGTAGTACGTATGTTTTCCATATGGACAATGACGATGATGTTTTATCTCATAAAAGTAACCAACACATTTGTGTTTTAAATTTTTAAAAGAGGAACTACGTGTACCCTGATCCCCTATTACATGAAAAGGTGGTACGCAGGCACTAAAGGTTCGCAACCACGACGAGTGCAAAAATCATAAAATAAATATATTTCTTTTCTCACCTCCACCATCCATTTTTATTCAAAATTTTTTATAGCCAAAATATACAGATTTTACAAAGAGGTTCATACGGAGTACCGTAGATGTTTAGGGTGCTAATACCTTCCATTTGCATAACCAACCCCCTTACCTTGAATCTTTCCCCCTCTTTTTGGGTTATTCGCTCTTTTCCCATTCCTTCGGAAATAATAAAGCACAGTGGCGATTTTTATTTTGATCTGTATAAGTCAAGTCAATCCAATGGCTTAGTCTTAAAACATTTCAACCGCTACAACAGCACGACTCATTTTCCCTTCTTTCCATTATTCTGCTGTAGAGTGTTGTTGCATTGGTCCTGTATGTTATTATATTTTCTAACTCTTAACTTAGATTGATTAGCTCTTAACTGTAACACTTATTTCCCCAACGATAATTTTAATAAAAATCAGAGTAAAATTAAACTCCAAGAATAGGATGTCACATCAATCAACATATTCACACTTTGCTCAAATATAATTAAACAGAAACATAACACATATTTCGGATGAACCAAAAACATTTTAACATAGTCTTCAAACTTCAACTTTATTAATGCAAAACGGAAAGAAATTCATAAATTGTTTTCAACATCTTCAACTCATCGTAAAACAATTTTATTTTATCAAATAAAATAGAGTTTATAGTACTCCCGTAATACTCCAAAATAAAAAACATTAAATAAATAAAACAAGCAAACATTCATCCCCCTGGTGTTACGTATCAGAGCAATGACACCAACTCAAAATAAGAAGAGCGACCTCTTTTAGACTCCCGACTTTGCACTACTCCTGGTTATCTGCATGTTATCCACGTAGAAGAAACATTTAAACAGTAAGGGTGGGCTATCATGAAAATATAATAAGTCATATAATCATGAGTAAACAACAGGTATTCATGCAAGATGCCAAGTTCGATAATCATCAGACATGCAACTCAACAATTCCATAATTTAACAATTCAACAAATGCAGTGCAACTAACTTTGATGTAAGATGCATGTGGTAAAATCAGGGCATAAGCCCTATCCAAAAAATTGCCATATAGGCCAGGGCATAAGCCCTCAACAATTTCCAATACAGGCCAAAGCATAAGCCCTCAACAAGTTGCCAATACAGGCCAGCGCATAACCCCTCAACGATGCATGAAATGCAACATGCCACAACCAAAATTATGCAATCACAAGCATAACCATCAACATCATGTCAATTCCAGGCCAACAATAACATCTTCGCCATATTGAAATATATTATGAAACCCATTCATACATCCTTCGTACAACACCATCACGTTTAATCACAATAATACACATCATACTTCATACAACATTAACACACAAAGAATAAGCCTTCACCAAGATAATCATCATAAGATAGAAAATATCATATCACATCAACACAAAAATCCTCATGATTAATTTCACGATGACAACAATTCATCATTAAAATAGGACAATCCCAATTAATCTACTATAGAAAGCATTTGCCTATATTTCACCAAAACGACATAACTTGATAGTACGAAACACATGGCCGCGCCTCAAATAGTTAGAATTATGGTACTTAAAACATTTTAAAGAGAAATTACATTAACCTAGTATTCTAACAATCTGAACTACGCGTCAATCGGATACCCGACACTCGAGTTATGAATTTTTGAAGTTTTACAAAACTTATCAATAATAACAACCTACAACAACTGACACTAACACCCAATGCATAAGCCTACAACCAAAAAATAATTTAACTAATGCTATCAAAATCATTATCACATTGTATAAAATGTTTTTATATTTTCGACGGTCCAAGCGGTGCGTCAAATGAACACCTAAGACGAAAGTTATGATTTTTCAAAGTTTCCAAAAATCCGGTCAGTTTCAGCGGTAACCGGTTACTCAATTACAGTAATTGGTTACTGTACATAAAATAGTGGCGAATCATGCAAAAACCTTTAGCGGTAACTGGTTACTCAATCCCAGTAACCGGTTACTACATATAAAATAGTCCCAGTATTTTCCAAAATTGCAATGAGTAGCCAATTACTCAATCCTAGTAACCGGTTACCATTGAACCAGAGTCCAAAAATCAGTAATTTTATGCTACAAATTTTCATTCTCTTCATCCAAAAACCACTTTTTAGGTAAAATTAAACACACCAATTATTTTAAATCATCAACACACATTATATACCACAAACCCAACACAATCAACACATTAATTTCATCATTTACAAGCAATTACAACAATCAATCTAACAATTACTCTACACCCAAAACTTAACATTCAAACCTTCATATACCCACAATTATACCACCTATTAGAGAGTTAGAACCTCACCATTACCTTGGATTGACGATTCAAAATCTCTACGGTGAAATCCCTTGCTCTAGCTTCCTAATGCTATTCCTCTTCTTCTCTCTTTCGCTTCTTCTCTCGTTTTCTACGACTAATCAGAATAACCAAAACCTCTTCTCTCTTTTAGACCCCTAATATAGATATCCCCATCATACCCCTCTTCTTATTACTAGATTAATCTAATTATTTAATTATTATTATTATTACTATTTATCTCATATAATAACAATAGTAAATATAATAATAATAATAATAATAATAATAATAATAATAATAATAATAATAATAATAATAATAATAATAATAATAATAATAATAATAATAATAATAACAATGATACTAATATTCTTCATTCACCCCATGTCTCTACACTTTTAGCCACACACCCCTACACCTTAACTTTTATAATTCCCACTACTTACAATCTTCCAATAATCTCACTAAAAAAAATTTAAAATTCATCAACACATATAAACATACCATATCATCTAATTATTTTAAATAAAATAATTCTAATTATTTCAGGGTGTTACATTAACCAATTGAGACGATCTGATTCCATCATGGCATAACCATCAACTAAAAATTGCTGGAATAATTTTCTGAACCATAGCAAAGTTTTAGCTTCATTTTTATGTTCATGTGTGATACGGTGGGAGAACTGACTTGGGTTTCGCGTTTGTGTTCGCAAATGTTTCGGTTTAGCAAGAGTCGCCACCGACTTTTTATTTTATCCTAAGGAAATGTCAAAAAGCACAGGAAAGACCTTTGAGATGTTTTCTTGGGTTAGAGGAGTAGATTATAGAAAGGGAAGGTATTAGAACCCTTTCTATCCATGGTTATCCATGGGCTCTTAGTTACTTGCTTAGATCACTTGCTTTGATTTTCAATTGTTTGAAATGGTGCTTTATGTGTGGTTTTTGAAGATGTTTTGAAAAAGAGGCCATTGTTGTGGCAACCTTTGTAATGATTCGTGTTTGAATGTATACAAAGGTGTTTTTGTCTTTTGAGAAGTTTTTAATGTTTGAAAGTTGGATTTTGAAATTGTGTTGTGTAGTATGTTTTGAAGATAGCAAAGATGTTTTTGCAAGCTTTTAATCAAGTAACTAAGAGTTGTCTACCCTATTTTACTCAAGGATATTTCTTATGTTTTTAACCCTTTTAACAGTGTTGTTTCACCATTGTATTTGGTGAACAACCTTGTGTTAGGATGTTAACGGGACAGACGTGGGTCATCGTATAGATCATGATAGCAATAGTGTCAAGTATCTTTGGCAATTTTCTTGAGGGACTTTGATCATTTTGTTTAGGAAACTCAGATAGCGCCATTGAGGGACTATGATCTTTTGTTTTGTTTTTGTTTTGCCAAAGTACTTGACATGCATATCATGGCCCATTTTTGAAGGCAACAAGTGGATTGAAACCCTAGGGATGCAAGTGTGCATGTGTGTTATTTTCATGCTTTGTTTTTTTTATTAGTGATTGTCTACTTTTTGATTTTATCTGGCCATACATATCCTATTTACTAGCAAGCATATAAAAGTAATAAAGCACAGAAAGATAAAATCCTACACTATTACAACCATATTAAATTGCATGAAAATATAAAGGTAAAAATAAAATAAAAGCAAGAAAAATGAGGGTCTTTCGATTGAGGCAGAAAACCCTTCGATTTTGCATTTTCTGGCTCTCTTCGATTTGGCCTGAAAAGGGTGAAGGCATGAACTTTGACTAAGGCCTCACGGTCAGCATGTTGTGCCTTTCGATTGGGACCAGTGGGAAAGCATGTTGTGCCTTTCAATTGGGACCAGTGGAACCAGTATAAGATGTAATCTGCCTTTCTGCCTCCTTCGATTGGGCCTGGAGTCAGTGAGGAAGCCTGAGGCTTCGTTTCATACTCCTGTCTCTTGTTTATTTCGTTTGAGATATTAAATAGCAACATGGCCTAAGGCCATGCTATCATTACCTCAGGGCCAGGTTAGTTCTTAAAGCATTTGTAATAAACCAAAGAGAAAAACCAAAAGGAGAGGCAATAAAAACAAACTAAAAGGGTGGAAACGAAAAGGTAACAAACACTACATACATGTTTGGAACGAAAAGGAAGCTTATTTACATGTTATGCTAGAAATGAAGGCTTCAAGGTTAAGAATGACTTACCTTGCTTGAGGCTGGAACGTGTGATGGGCCTTTAAGTGGTTTCCTTGAATGCTTCTGGATTCGAAGGGAGGAACCAGGGGTTATGTATTTGATACTGGATTCGAAAGAGAAGAACAAGTGTGAGGTTCTTCCTAATGGATTCGAAGGGTAACAAGGTATATGGATGTTTCAGATTCTAAGGGGATAAGTGTTTGGATTCTGGGTATGTGTTTGATGAGTGTTTAAGTGTTTTTTTTGAAGATTCGTTCCCCTGGCCAAAAAGTCCTCCTAAACATGTGTTGGAGCCTCTTATTTATAGGCAAAGTTGGTTGAAGCTTTTGGAGGGAAAACAAAATAATTTGAACAATTTGAGTAAACTGCTCTTTGTAGCCTTCGAGGGACAGTGCTTGTATGCTATTTCGGTGCAAGAATGGGGCAGTGTTTCAAGACTGTTGTGCAGCAGTTTTGGCCAGTGTACCATGCCTGAACTTGGCAGCAAGCATCTTTGAATATTTCATCCTTTCATTTTGACCCTCCTTCGACTAGATTCTTCTTCCAAACATATTGTTTGACTTTCCTCCAACAAGTGTCCTTCGAACGAATCACCTTTGTGCATCGTTTGAAGGGGCCAAATGTGTGCCCCTTGGATGGGTAACCAAAACATGCCTTAAGGTGGGCTTTGTAAATCCTTCGAATGGGCCCTCAAGCATGTCCTTCGAATGGGATTCCGAGACATGTACCTTGAATGGATCATGTATGCTTCTTTGAAAAGGGCCAAATGTGTCCTTCGAATGGACTAGTAAGGTGTACCCTTCGACAGGGACTCATATGTATGCCCCTTAAGTCCACCACTATATGTCTTTTGAAGGGGCCATCAACCATGTGCTGAAGTTTGTCAAGGATGGAAATGCAGCATACTAAAGAGAAATGTTGTCCAGTCGAAGCTAGTACAAACATAGTCAATGTCTTGTCGAAGCCTGCATGGAGGAGGTCTAAACTTTGTGACTCCAAGCAAGCACACAAAAGGTCAATGCTCAAACAAATACTTGCACGAAGGGAGCCACATGCCCAAACGAAAGAGGCATGCAGGAGGAAAAATGTCCAGATTTGAAAGAGGCATACATGAGGCAAAAAAGTGCAAATCGAAGGACACCAAAAGGGAGCTTTTTGCCTTGGAATCGAAGGAAGTTATAGGAGGCTTTGTACCTTGTGCATGCTGTTGTACCCCAAAATTTTCCCTCCCATAATCTTCAAAGTTTTGACAAGCATCACCTCAAATGGTTCAAAGTCTACTCAAGGGCTACCCAGTCAACCATCCTCCTAAGCCAGTCAAACTAGGGTTTTTGGTTCCTGCAAGGAAGTTGAGGTTTTCAAGGGCTCAATCAATTCCCATGCTCATACACATTGTCAAGCACCTACATGTCAAGTTTCAAGGCTCACAAGGTCAAGTTGCACAGTCAAAAAACCCTAATTGCTCAACAGTCAACTGTAGGGGCAAAATGGTCATTTGGCAGTCAAAAGTCAAAAACTTTGGTCAACATCTTATTTTGAAGCCACAAACATCATTTGATCAATTCTTGATCATGATTCTCAAAGCATGGCTCAAAAAGTCTCAAGATGCAAAAGTTTCTATTTTTGGACAGTTGAAAAGTCAACTGTAACTTGACCAAGGCATAACTTTTTCATGGTTAATCAGAAAAATCCCATCCAATGCTCATATTGAAGGGGAAGACATTTCCTACAACTCATCTTCACATTCCAAGTCCAAGAAATGCTCTCACAAAAAGTTATCAATTTCAACATTATAGATCATTTTCAAAAGTCAACAAAAAGGCACTTTAAGTCAAAGACCATAACTTGAGATTGGTAAATCAAAATGACATGGGACTAAAGACATTGGTTAGAGGACTTCAAGACCTTTCCAAAATGTCCAAGAACATGTTCATAACTTCAAAATTGAGCAAGATATGCATTGGAGAAGTTGGGAAATTTTTGTGAAATGGCCAAAATCATTTATCCTTGAAATTTCTTTTTTGACAAAAGGGGCCCACTTTTTCCATTTGAATCAGCTTGGCCATGCTTCCCACGTGTCCCATATTTTATTTCAAATTTTAAAATTAATTTTTTCATTTTTATTTGATTTTATTGGATTTAATTCATTTTAAATCCTTTAAAATCAAATAAAAATCAAGAAGGTTAATTAAGGGGCATATTTGGTCTTGATTAGCTTTGAATCATCATTATACAACATCCCAAATTTGTTTCAAGGCCTAATCAAGCAAGAATTCAAAATTGATACAAAGATGGAAAGTTTGTTAATGGAGGTTTATGGCAAAATCTTATGTATGAATGCAAGGCTTCAAGGCCCTTAATTCCAATTGAAATACATTACATAATGCATATGCAAGTGATAAAAAAAAGAGAGAACACAACCTAGAGAACTCTCTAAAACGAAAAAACAAAAAATTCCACAAAAAAACCCTCATATTCTCTTATACAAAATCCTGTACGGAGGCCACTCGATAGAAACCCCCACTTTTCTTCTTGTTGCACTGTAAATTCACTTTTCACGTGCAATTTCCCATGAACCAACTTTAACAAAAATCTCATCAACCAAAACAGAAACCTTACACAAGCTCATGTTCATACCGTTGACATAAGCTCAAAACTGATGCAACCACAAATCATCATCCTCTTGACAGCACCACAACAACATCATTGAGTCATGATAAAGCAACACAAAATTCTAACATTTTCAATTTCATTTATTCTATTTAATTTTCTTTTTGATTGTTTGAACTTTATCTATAAAATTCTTTGTGAAGATCAGGACTGGAATTTGGCTCTCTGAATCAAAAACAGAAGAACGAGAAGCGTCCAAATCGCAGTTCCGCCGCGCAACCGCGGACTCAACCGCCGCTTCCAGATCCGCTTCTGCCGCGACTTCGTGCTCCCTCCTAAATTGGGTCAACACCCCCATGGTTTGCATCACCTTTCATTTTTCCATTTTTCTTTTCTTCTTTTTATTTTAATTGTTTTTCTTTTATTTTATTTAATTCACCAAAATTAATCTTAATAATAACACAAAACCAAAAAATCAGAAATCATTAAAAAATAAAAATATGTTTTATTTAATTTTTTTAATTCTTTAAATAGTTTTTGTAAATAAATTCCAATAAAACAATTAGTTTAAATTTAGGTTTTTAACTTTAATCTCTTTTTCTAAAATAATTATAAAAAAAACATAAAAATTAGGTTATTAGTATCTTTATTCTTTTCTCAATAAATAACTTTTTCTCCTTATTATTATTATTAATTAATTTTGTAAATAAATATGGCATTTAATTAATTAGGATAAATTAGGTTAAAACTTAAACATTTTTTTTAATTAAAAACAAATTTAGAACTAGGCTTTTATTTTAATTTCTAATTTCAATTAACTTTCTTTATTTCATAAAATACCAAAAAAAACATAAAAATAATCTCTTTTCTTTATTTAATCATTAATTAATTTATAATTTCTATTTAATTTCTTTAAAGGGTCCAACGCCCTCGCACTCTCGATTCTTATTTCTTTTCGCATTTATTTTTATTTCTTTTGTGGATATAATGTATTTGCCCCAAAGCCTTGTAATAGATAATTAGGACATTTACTTTCCGCTCTTTTATTCAAATCGGGTCTTGGTTTAATTTGGCGATGTAGACCCGCGCCTTGCAATAGCATAGGACCTTTATTTTCCGTATTTTTATTTTCCGCACCCTTTTAACTGCTAATCACATGAAAGAATGAATGCCCAAATAAAATCAAAGCGTAGCTCACCCAATGCATGACAAGACAAATAATAACTGAAAATGACACACAATTCACACACCACTCTTAGGGTACGCCTCACTGTTGCCTTGCCCCTCGAAACGTGGTCGTCGAGTACAGGACGTCTTAGTAAGTCCTTATGTCCATGAACATGGCATAAGGGTAGCTTCTAAGGTGTCCTACTGTTGCTCTGGTGATCACACTGTTGCCTTGCCCCTCGAAACGTGGTCGTCGAGTACAGGACGTCTTAGTGAGTCCTTATGTTCCATTGATCTAGTTGCCTCGAAACGGTTGCCTCGAAACAAGTTGCCTCGAAACACTTGCCTCGGAATAAAAAGATCAATGGCATAAGGGTAGCTTCTAAGGTATATTACTATTGCTCGGTGACCACACTGTCCCTAACCCTCGAATTGACCCGAACACCTCCAACGGTGGTGCTACCTACCTCTCAATGGTGGGATGGCACTACCTTAAGGACATTTACACAGCCTAATTCCTTAGGGTAGGTAGATGACTCGTAGATACTTGCTCTAATTCAAAACAAATCAAAAACACCTTTTCACACCGACACTTTTCAAAAAAGCTTTCAAAAACAACTTTTCAAACACTCTTGAGGACTGATACAAGAGTCGATCTGAAACTTTCAAAGAAACTTTTTCAAACCCACTCACCTTGAAAAGCAAACAAACATTTTTGAAAACACAAATGAGCAAGTATCTAAGAGCCCATGGATAACCATGGATAGAAAGGGTGCTAACACCTTCCCTTTCTATAAATCTACCTCCCGAACCGAGAGCAATCTCTATAAGGAATTTTTCTGTGCTTTTGTCCTTTCCATTTGGAGAAAATAAAAGACGGTGGCGACTCTTGCTTCCGCGACATTTCGCGAACCAGCGTTAAACAGTCAGTTCCAGATCCACCGATCACAGAACTGGCGACTCTACTGGGGAAACTTATAAAGTGAGGTGTACCTTAGGATAGTTCATAACTGTGTTTTCAATTGCTTTGACCTGTTTGCTTTAAATTGTAGGACTGTCTTGGGAGTTCTAATAGATCCTAACCCGGATCTGGGGATACCTTCTTAGAAAGTAGCAACAAGGCTGTGAGGAAACTGCGCGGGGTATACCGACATGGTTGAAACAGCCTGCTACGTTGATGTGGCACTTTGGTGTGTACCGGTAACCCTTGAGTTCAGTCAAGGAGAGTACGGGGCCTCCATGTGGTGTCGTGAAGCATCAACTGACCTTAGGAACCTTAATTGAACTATCTTGGCCTCTTTAGGGTAGTGAGATAACTGACTTTGGTGCAGTCCGAGGTTGGTTGATACTCGATTCTACACTCAATTGAGGGTTGCTTTCCTGGAATATTTCGGTTGCTAGTTCAGTGGCTAAATCGAAACGATGAACAATGAAAGCAATCTAGTGATATTGGGACCCTTAGAACCCGGTTACTTCTAATAGGACAGGTTAAGCCCACCAACTTCAAGAGGGTAATACCCAGACCCCATGCTGGCCTAAACTCTAAGGGCTCTTTTGTGTGACTTGCGTGCCTTCCAACTTGACTACTTGCAGGCTTGTTATTTGACACTTGAGTTTCTTGCAGGTTTTGTTTGTAGTCCTTAATTGGGGCTCATAACAGGGTTTACTGAGTTTCTTGCAGGTTTTGTTTATAGTCCTTAATTGGGGCTCATAACAGGGTTTACTGAGTTTCTTGCAGGTTTTGTTTATAGTCCTTAATTGGGGCTCATAACAGGGTTTACTGAGTTTCTTGCAGGTTTTGTTTACAGTCCTTAATTGGGACTCATAACAGGGTTTACCTACGTTACCCCATACATAGCATAACATCATACCATTGCATACATCCCGCATAAGGACTAATCCGTTTCAAGGATCTCAAGGGCTTGTGATGCAGGTCATGATGAATCAACTACCCCAGCAAGGGACAAAGAGGATTTATTTTCCTCTAGACAAGGTTTTCAGGGGCTATGACCCACTGGATATGGTGAGCCTTTGACCCTTGAAGAAGGACTCTCAACAACATGAAGCTCCTTCAATCAAGCTACACAATGCAAACTCTAAAAATTTTCTTGTTTACCCCGCGAGATCCTTGAAAACATTGCATATATATACATACATATCATTGCATAACAGGTACCCTTTTGACATGTCACTTACCATCTCCGCTGTTTATTTCAGCAATGGCTTTCCAACAAGATAACCAGGATCTTCAGGTTCAAGAGATTCAGTTCAGAGAGATCTTCCTAAGCCTATCCAAGGGGCAGGAAGAGTTAAGGACACTCCTTATGGGGAATTTGGCCAAGCAAAGTCCCGAAGATGACAAGGACGAGCAGCTGAAACGTCTGCAAGCTGAGGTAGATACGATGAAAACCCAGATGCTGGGACAAAGGGCTCTCATCCAAGGTTTAGCTCGGGAGCAAGGAGAGTTGAGGGCCATGATCAGTCAGCTTCATCAAGACATGAAGCAACCAGCCCAAGTCAGGGGCCAGGTCATTGAACAGCTTCCAAGAGGACAAAGGTCTGGTCCAATGAATAGACCTCTCCAAGCTGCTACCACTTCACAGGTCCAACAA
Source organism: Vicia faba (assembly GCA_948472305.1). Taxonomy (NCBI): domain Eukaryota; kingdom Viridiplantae; phylum Streptophyta; class Magnoliopsida; order Fabales; family Fabaceae; genus Vicia; species Vicia faba. The sequence goes on from OX451741.1 coordinate 128,980,712, forward strand.
CGACCTCGCCAAGAACAACGGGCTGATCAGAGCAAGCCAGACAAGCCTAAAAGGCAGTTCACCAAGCTCAACGTGCCACCGTCTCAAGCTTTACAGCAATTGTTGAGATTGAATCTGGTGGCGTTAAGGGACCCTCCTAAGAATCTCAACACAACCTCCCTAAAGTACAATCCTGAGGAAAGATGTGCATACCACTCTGACAGTCCAGGACATGACACCGACGACTGCTGGGCTCTGAGGAATAAGATCCAAGACCTGATTAACGAAAGAGCTGTGGATTTCACCCATATGGGCCATGCTGAATGCTCCTGCCATCCCTACAAGATGCACCAGTCGAAGTAACAAGCCCCGAGACTAGAAGACTTTTGTTTATTAGAATTTTCAAGTTGTAACTTTCTTTTGACTGTTCAAACATTTATTCATGATTAAACATTGTTATTTCATTAATGCATCGCATATGTCTGTTTTAAAGCAATATATTCGCATTCACTATAGGCAAACTGTTTTCGTATTTTTTGTGATGGTCAACTCTTAATTAATAATTCTAAGCCTCTTGAGGGAGGATGACGAAAACGATACCGCAATCTACAGTATGCTTTTGAACAGACCCCGCTGATGAGGTACAGGCATTGTTTCAATCCCTAAACACTGGAGTTATAAGGAAGATAATCCCTCGTCAACCCCTCTGAGCCAAAGAAGTAGGAGTTTTTCTTTTCGAAAATTAAAACCCTTTATCATAACCTGGGGCAGGGTAGTTCTCTCAGTTGATCCAAGTGCATAACAAATGGCACCAAAGAGGTCCTTACAAAAAAAAAAGACAGTGATGATTCCGAATAATCATAAAGGTAGGCAGTCATTATATCTCAAAGATAAAAACCCAATAAGTCAAAACCTATGAAGGAGACTTACAAAACTGGGGCATCCCGCTGACTGTAATCACAGCACAGGCAAAATTTAGGGATAGCGAAATCAAAAAGAAAGAGGTCATACAAACCCTCAACAAAAACAAAAAAATGACTGCCTATTCAGAATAAATCATCAGTATTCGAACCATCACTGGAATATCAGAGCAAAGACTCAAACAAGGTCTAACGCACGATCAACTGAGCTTAGGTTTAAAGAACATCACGAAGAAAGGGTGGGTACAAAGAATTTGAGCCTTTATCTTTTGTTTCTTAAACCGTGAACCAGGCCACGTTATAACCCTTAAAAAGTCCTAGCTGAAGCATGGGTTAGTTCGAAAGCATACTGTTACAAAAGGTATCCTGACTCCTTAAGGCTTACTATAAAATATTAAGTTGATATCACCTTTTACAAAATTTGCTGGTTTTACTGAAAAATGCATTTTTCAAAAACTTCAAGACAGACATAAGCTTTGCATTTTTAACATAACTTTGTTCGCATATGACTTTTTGTTTGAACATCATAGAAATTCGCACGACGAATGCCTAATGAACAAAAGCATTTCCAATCAAGGGGCACGACATGATCATGGTCTATTATCTGGGGCAGTCAGGTCAAGATTCGGAGAATCCCTCAAAGGTCAAATAGCCTGGGGCAAATCTCCGCCTGAGTCACTTGGGGCACTCCAGCAACGAATCTGGCCTGATGAAACATCTTCTGGGGCATGACAAAACACTTCTAACAGGGGAAACTCCCTACACTCTGAGAGCGTGGATATAGTCAAAAAATACTACGCCTAATCAAAGACCTGCTAGGTTGACACACCTAGGCAAAAATAAGGGCTTCCCGGCGAACCAAAAGGTTCGGGCAAAAATAAGGGACGAAAATAAAAAAAAATCCGTACACCCGGCAAGTCGAAAACCTGAAAAGGCGGCTTGGGCAAAAATGGGTATCCCGGTGGAATGAAAACCCGAAAGGGCGGTCCAGGCAAAAGTTAGGGATCAAAAGCGTACGACTATATCCCGGCATCTCGTCACTCGCCTACCAGAGGAAGATTTGTCAATCGACAGCCGTCAAGCACCCCCACAGTTGCCTTCTCCCACAGAAACAGGGGCAGTAATGAGTCGTCCTAGTGATCTAATTGCTCTGTCCACAAGATATAAGGCATGATCAGCTGAAGAAGGTAACCAGTATGTCTTAATTCCCCAGAGAGTAAGCCAGCAAGTCAATACACTCTCCCCAAGCAGAGTTGGCCTACTCTATCAAACCTTAAGGAAGTTGGGTGTTCTCCAGCAGAGCTCAACATTCCTCAGCAAATTATACAGACATTCTTAACAAGCATCCCCGGCAGTCTTGATCTAAGATTGTTCCCCGGCGGTATACTAGACATTCAGTGGAGCCACTTCCCCAATGTATCTCAAAAATTTCCCCAGGAGAGTCCAGTCCAGAAGTTTCCCCAGGAAAGTTCAATCCATCTCCCCAGCACGAAGTTTATCCCCAGTAGATTCTGGAAGCTTCCCCCCTACAGAGCACGAACGCGTCTCCTCGGACTTTTTATTCAAAGGTTATGCTCCACCAGAGCTTATAACTGGGTTATCCTCAGCCAAAAGCCACGGAAAGATCGTCCTCGGCGAAGTCTTCTTATCCCCAGCGGAGTCTATTAAAACTTCCAACATAACAACGGTATCCCCAGCGAAGTTATCATCAAACATCTCAGCGAAGTACCTCTCTTCCCACGGAGTATTTTCCCCAGCAAGATCGCTAGAGTAATTTTCCCCGCAGAGTAATCTCTCCAAGCTTATTCCCCAACGGAGTCATCTCCTCCTGCCGGTTTATTCTTGCAATCATTATCCCCAGCGGAAACGAAGAATTCTCTACTCTTCAAACATCAGCCCAGGATAAGCTCCCGACATTCGTCAAGGATTTATTTTCCTAGACAAAAATACATTCACAAACATCACATTTTCATACATGATATAAACATCACATTCTACAATCCCATTGGTTATAAACGTCATGACACCGCGCATTCCATGCACCATGACATTGCATATAACTAATGTTTTGCCTTTTGCAGGAAAGGTCAATACAAAGATGATTACTATCAACTATCGCAATCCCAGATTCGATTCCTGTATCTAGCCAGGGCATGTCTGTGAGCGATTGATTGTGGATTCGATACCTGTATCCGGTCAGGCATGTCTACGTTAAAAAGATTAAAGAGATAGCTTGGGAACGCTCCAGATATGGATGTTGTTCTTTTGCTTATTCAAAATTCCTTTCTAGATATGGTTCATATGTGACCCAGGCATGGCGACGTTCTGATACTTATTCCAGATTTCTTCTCAGATATAACTTAGAGATGCTCCGGACACGGAGGCTGTTCTATTGTTTATTCAGAGATCACCTTCCTAGATATGGTTCAGATGTGACCCAGGCATGGCGACGTTCTGATACTTATTCCAGATTTCCTTTCAGAGATAGCTTGGAAATGCTCCAGATATGGATGTTGTTCTTTTGCTTATTCAGGACTCCTTCTAGATATGGTTCAGATGTGACCCAGGCATGGCGATGTTCTGATACTCATTCTAGATTTCCTTTCAGAGATAGCTTGGAAATGCTCCAGATATGGATGTTGTTCTTTTGCTTATTCAAGACTCCTTCTAGATATGGTTCATATGTGACCCAGGCATGGCGACGTTCTAATATTCATTCCAGATTTCCTTTCAGAGATAGCTTGGAAATGCTCCAGAAATGGATGCTGTTCTTTTGCTTATTCAAAATTCCTTTCTAGATATGGTTCAGATGTGACCCAGGCATGGCGACGTTCTGATACTTATTCCAGATTTCTTCTCAGATATAACTTAGAGATGCTCCGGGCACAGAGGCTGTTCTGTTGTTTATTCAGAGATCACCTTTCTAGATATGGTTCAGATGTGACCCAGGCATGGCGATGTTCTGATTCTTATTCCAGATTTCTTCTCAAATATAACTTAGAGATGCTCCGGGCACGAAGGCTGTTCTGTTGTTTATTCAGAGATCACCTTTCTAGATATGGTTCAGATGTGACCCAGGCATGGCGACGTTCTGATACTTATTCCAGATTTCTTCTCAGATATAACTTAGAGATGCTCCGGGAACGGAGGCTATTCTGTTGTTTATTCAGAGATCACCTTTCTAGATATGGTTCAGATGTGACCCAGGCATGGCGACGTTCTGATACTTATTCCAGATTTCTTCTCAGATATAACTTAGAGATGCTCCGAGCACGGAGGCTGTTCTGTTGTTTATTCAGAGATCACCTTTCTAGATATGGTTCAGATGTGACCCAGGCATGGCGACGTTCTGATACTTATTCCAGATTTCTTCTCAGATATAACTTAGAGATGCTCTGGGCACGGAGGCTGTTCTGTTGTTTATTCAGAGATCACCTTTCTAGATATGGTTCAGATTTGACCCAGGCATGGCGATGTTATGATACTTATTCTAGAATTCTTCTCAGATATAACTTAGAGATGCTCCGGGCACGGAGGCTATTATATTGTTTATTCAGAGATCACCTTTCTAGATATGGTTCAGATGTGACCCAGGCATGGCGACGTTCTGATACTTATTCCAGATTTCTTCTCAGATATAACTTAGAGATGCTCCGGGCACGGAGGCTATTCTGTTGTTTATTCAGAGATCACCTTTCTAGATATGGTTCAGATGTGACCCAGGCATGGCGACGTTCTGATACTTATTCCAGATTTCTTTTCAGATATAACTTAGAGATGCTCCGGGCACGGAGGCTGTTCTGTTGTTTATTCAGAGATCACCTTTCTAGATATGGTTCAGATGTGACCCAGGCATGGCGACGTTCTGATACTTATTCCAGATTTCTTCTCATATATAACTTAGAGATGCTCCGGGCACGGAGGCTATTCTGTTGTTTATTCAGAGATCACCTTTCTAGATATGGTTCAGATGTGACCCAGGCATGGCGACGTTCTGATACTTATTCCAGATTTCTTCTCAGATATAACTTAGAGATGCTCCGGGCACGGAGGCTGTTCTGTGTTTTATTCAGAGATCACCTTTCTAGATATGGTTCAGATGTGACCCAGGCATGGCGACGTTCTGATACTTATTCCAGAATTCTTCTCAGATATAACTTAGAGATGCTCCGGGCACGGAGGCTGTTCTGTTGTTTATTCAGAGATCACCTTTCTAGATATGGTTCAGATGTGACCCAGGCATGGCGACGTTCTGATACTTATTCCAGATTTCTTCTCAGATATAACTTAGAGATGCTCCGGGAACGGAGGCTGTTCTGTTGTTTATTCAGAGATCACCTTTCTAGATATGGTTCAGATTTGACCCAGGCATGGCGACGTTCTGATACTTATTCTAGAATTCTTCTCAGATATAACTTAGAGATGCTCCGGGCACGGAGGCTATTCTGTTGTTTATTCAGAGATCACCTTTCTAGATATGGTTCAGATGTGACCCAGGCATGGCGACGTTCTGATACTTATTCCAGATTTCTTCTCAGATATAACTTAGAGATGCTCCGGGCACGGAGGCTATTCTGTTGTTTATTCAGAGATCACCTTTCTAGATATGGTTCAGATGTGACCCAGGCATGGCGACGTTCTGATACTTATTCCAGATTTCTTTTCAGATATAACTTAGAGATGCTCCGGGCACGGAGGCTGTTCTGTTGTTTATTCAGAGATCACCTTTCTAGATATGGTTCAGATGTGACCCAGGCATGGCGACGTTCTGATACTTATTCCAGATTTCTTCTCATATATAACTTAGAGATGCTCCGGGCACGGAGGCTATTCTGTTGTTTATTCAGAGATCACCTTTCTAGATATGGTTCAGATGTGACCCAGGCATGGCGACGTTCTGATACTTATTCCAGATTTCTTCTCAGATATAACTTAGAGATGCTCCGGGCACGGAGGCTGTTCTGTGTTTTATTCAGAGATCACCTTTCTAGATATGGTTCAGATGTGACCCAGGCATGGCGACGTTCTGATACTTATTCCAGAATTCTTCTCAGATATAACTTAGAGATGCTCCGGGTCCGGATGTCGTTCTATTGCTTATTCAGATTCAAACTTCTAAAAAACAACTTAGAGATGCTCCATCCGGATGCTTTTCTATTGTTCAGTCCAGATACGATCCAGATTCGGATGACATTCTGTCGCTCATACAGATACAGTATGGATGTACCCCAGACACGGCGGTCATTCTACTGTTTATTCAGACGTCAACAACTAGATATAGGCTAGATATGCTCTGGGCACGGAAGCTATTCTATTTCTTATTCAAATTCAGTTATCCGACAGTCTCCAAATGGCATCTATAAGCTCATTCCCGACAAGGTTCTGTCACACTTCCAGATGAAATCTATAAGCCCATCCTCCTATCCATCATCTCTCCAAATGGCATCTTTAAGCCCATTCCCGCTATCACACTGCTGATACTCTACTATGTGAGTGCAAATTTCTGGGCACTCTAGTGTTCAATCATCTTCCACCCTCGGATCACGAAACGCACACACGCCAATCTACATCCTCAGGTCTAAGAAGATTGAACAGGGGCAACTGTTGTACCCTAAAATTTTCCCTCCCATAATCTTCAAAGTTTTGACAAGCATCACCTCAAATGGTTCAAAGTCGACTCAAGGGCTACCCAGTCAACCATCCTCCTAAGCCAGTCAAACTAGGGTTTTTGGTTCCTGCAAGGAAGTTGAGGTTTTCAAGGGCTTAATCAAGTCCCATGCTCATACACATTGTCAAGCACCTACATGTCAAGTTTCAAGGCTCACAAGGTCAAGTTGCACAGTCAAAAAACCCTAATTGCTCAACAGTCAACTGTAGGGGCAAAATGGTCATTTGGCAGTCAAAAGTCAAAAATTTTGGTCAACATCTTATTTTGAAGCCACAAACATCATTTGATCAATTCTTGATCATGATTCTCAAAGCATGGCTCAAAAAGTCTCAAGATGCAAAAGTTTCTATTTTTGGACAGTTGAAAAGTCAACTGTAACTTGACCAAGGCATAACTTTTTCATGGTTAATCAGAAAAATCCCATCCAATGCTCATATTGAAGGGGGAGACATTTCCTACAACTCATCTTCACATTCCAAGTCCAAGAAATGCTCTCACAAAAAGTTATCAATTTCAACATTATAGGTCATTTTCAAAAGTCAACAAAAAGGCACTTTAAGTCAAAGACCATAACTTGAGATTGGTAAATCAAAATGACATGGGACTAAAGACATTGGTTAGAGGACTTCAAGACCTTTCCAAAATGTCCAAGAACATGTTCATAACTTCAAAATTGAGCAAGATATGCATTGGAGAAGTTGGGAAATTTTTGTGAAATGGCCAAAATCATTTATCCTTGAAATTTCTTTTTTGACAAAAGGGGCCCACTTTTTCCATTTGAATCAGCTTGGCCATGCTTCCCACGTGTCCCACATTTTATTTCAAATTTTAAAATTAATTTTTTCATTTTTATTTGATTTTATTGGATTTAATTCATTTTAAATCCTTTAAAATCAAATAAAAATCAAGAAGGTTAATTAAGGGGCATATTTGGTCTTGATTAGTTTTGAATCATCATTATACAACATCCCAAATTTGTTTCAAGGCCTAATCAAGCAAGAATTCAAAATTGATACAAAGATGGAAAGTTTGTTAATGGAGGTTTATGGCAAAATCTTATGTATGAATGCAAGGCTTCAAGGCCCTTAATTCCAATTGAAATACATTACATAATGCATATGCAAGTGATCAAAAAAAAAGAGAACACAACCTAGAGAACTCTCTAAAACGAAAAAACAAAAAATTCAACAAAAAAAACCTCATATTCTCTTATACAAAATCCTGTACGGAGGCCACTCGATAGAAACCCCCACTTTTCTTCTTGTTGCACTGTAAATTCACTTTTCACGTGCAATTTCCCATGAACCAACTTTAACAAAAATCTCATCAACCAAAACAGAAACCTTACACAAGCTCATGTTCATACCGTTGACACAAGCTCAAAACTGATGCAACCACAAATCATCATCCTCTTGACAGCACCACAACAACATCATTGAGTCATGATAAAGCAACACAAAATTCTAACATTTTCAATTTCATTTATTCTATTTAATTTTCTTTTTGATTGTTTGAACTTTATCTATAAAATTCTTTGTGAAGATCAGGATTGGAATTTGGCTCTCTGAATCAAAAACAGAAGAACGAGAAGCGTCCAAATCGCAGTTCCGCCGCGCAACCGCGGACTCAACCGCCGCTTCCAGATCCGCTTCTGCCGCGACTTCGTGCTCCCTCCTAAATTGGGTCAACAGCCCCATGGTTTGCATCACCTTTCATTTTTCCATTTTTCTTTTCTTCTTTTTATTTTAATTGTTTTTCTTTTGTTTTATTTAATTCACCAAAATTAATCTTAATAATAACACAAAACCAAAAAATCAGAAATCATTAAAAAATAAAAATATGTTTTATTTAATTTTTTTAATTCTTTAAATAGTTTTTGTAAATAAATTCCAATAAAACAATTAGTTTAAATTTAGGTTTTTAACTTTAATGTCTTTTTCTAAAATAATTATAAAAAAAACATAAAAATTAGGTTATTAGTATCTTTATTCTTTTCTCAATAAATAACTTTTTCTCCTTATTATTATTATTAATTAATTTTGTAAATAAATATGGCATTTAATTAATTAGGATAAATTAGGTTAAAACTTAAACATTTGTTTTAATTAAAAACAAATTTAGAACTAGGCTTTTATTTTAATTTCTAATTTCAATTAACTTTCTTTATTTCATAAAATACCAAAAAAAAACATAAAAATAATCTCTTTTCTTTATTTAATCATTAATTAATTTATAATTTCTATTTAATTTCTTTAAAGGGTCCAACGCCCTCGCACTCTCGATTCTTATTTCTTTTCGCATTTATTTTTATTTCTTTTGTGGATATAATGTATTTGCCCCAAAGCCTTGTAATAGATAATTAGGACATTTACTTTCCGCACTTTTATTCAAATCGGGTCTTGGTTTAATTTGGCGATGTAGACCCGCGCCTTGTAATAGCATAGGACCTTTATTTTCCGTATTTTTATTTTCCGCACCCTTTTAACTGCTAATCACATGAAAGAATGAATTACCAAATAAAATCAAAGCGTAGCTCACCCAATGCATGACAAGACAAATAATAACTAAAAATGACACACAATTCACATACCACTCTTAGGGTACGCCTCACTGTTGCCTTGCCCCTCGAAACGTGGTCGTCGAGTACAGGACGTCTTAGTAAGTCCTTATGTCCATGAACATGGCATAAGGGTAGCTTCTAAGGTGTCCTACTGTTGCTCTGGTGATCACACTGTTGCCTTGCCCCTCGAAACGTGGTCGTCGAGTACAGGACGTCTTAGTGAGTCCTTATGTTCCATTGATCTAGTTGCCTCGAAACGGTTGCCTCGAAACAAGTTGCCTCGAAACGGTTGCCTCGGAATAAAAAGATCAATGGCATAAGGGTAGCTTCTAAGGTATCTTACTATTGCTCGGTGACCACACTGTCCCTAACCCTCGAATTGACCCGAACACCTCCAACGGTGGTGCTACCTACCTCTCAATGGTGGGATGACACTACCTTAAGGACATTTACACAGCCTAATTCCTTAGGGTAGGTAGATGACTCGTAGATACTTGCTCTAATTCAAAATAAATCAAAAACTCCTTTTCACACCGACACTTTTCAAAAAATCTTTCAAAAACAACTTTTCAAACACTCTTGAGGACTGATACAAGAGTCGATCTGAAACTTTCAAAGAAACTTTTTCAAACCCACTCACCTTGAAAAGCAAACAAACATTTTTGAAAACACAAATGAGCAAGTATCTAAGAGCCCATGGATAACCATGGATAGAAAGGGTGCTAACACCTTCCCTTTCTATAAATCTACCTCCCGAACCGAGAGCAATCTCTATAAGGAATTTTTCTGTGCTTTTGTCCTTTCCATTTGGAGAAAATAAAAGACGGTGGCGACTCTTGCTTCCGCGACATTTCGCGAACCAGCGTTAAACAGTCAGTTCCAGATCCACCGATCACACATGCTAGCAAGGGGGATGCCTTTTGCGTGCAAGTTGTGGCTCAAATGAAAGTTTGTATGTAACTAGTCATTACTTTATGAGTCAAGGAAAGCATGGAGGGAAAGTTTGTATAGGCATGCAAGCATCAGACATCCAAACGAAACATGTAATAGGCAGTCATGGCATTGTGAACCCAGTAAGGCCAGAGATGCAATCGAAGGTGGCATGTAGGAAACTTCTGCCTTGTAAATCAAAGCCAGCGTGCCAGAGGCCAACGCCTAGTCGAAGGATGCAACCAAAGCCTGTATCAAAAGAGGCCAAAAGGCCAATCGAAAGAGCTGAAACGAAAAACACTTGTATTTCTCCAAATTTTGTCAAAATCATATTTTTATCTGTTTTCTCCCTTTTTCACAGTTTCCTTTTAATTTTGGTACTGGAAAATTCTAAAGTACTTGTGCAAGCTTGAACCTTGAGAATCCTTGTGAGAAATGCCTTGAAGAATGAGAGGGCAAATTTTGGGGTACAACATCATGTAATCAAAAACATAGCCAATCTTTGATGGTTTGTCTATTTTTTCTGGTCACTTGCTTTTCATTCTTATACTTGTGAAGTATATTATTCCTGTAACCATCTTCTCCATAGAAAAAGATTATAGGATATTAGTATGCCAGGTAACTCGAATGAAGTTCTTCAATTCTTTGCAAAGGACCATTGTGGGCCTGAATAATAATATCTCTTTGAGAACCTGAATTAATATCTCCAACGATAAGGGCAACAACTTATAAAAAAGTGGGTTTATTGTACACACGGCATTCCTCACATCTTTCTGATATAAGTTTCAACTTCAAATCTAAAAAATAATTTTCCTTCAACACATCCCTTACCATTCTAAACACCTTAGCTATAGGATTACAGTCATCCAACATCAACTTCAGTTTCTCTATTCGCTTTCAAGTTTGTTGTTCCCCCTAAATACGGAAGATGCAATTGTATTTTCAATTATACATGATTATAAGAAACCAATATATAAAATAATTTAGAAGATGAAATACCTAAAGCAATCAATTATGTTTTTGACCTCATTGTCGGTGTCGAATATGTAAAGTTGAGCATGATGTGGAGGGTGACCTTCTTCAGGAAGAAATGTACCAATTCGATGGCAAGTCTACCCCTGAAGCCTCAATGTGGGCGGTCCTCTACCATTAGAATAAGTGGTATCAAACTTCATACCATGAGAAGTGAACAAAAACATTGCATTGTATGTTCTAATGTTAGCTCGATAATTTTTAGATGCCAGTAATATATTATGATAAAGAAGCGTCTGCATTAGCTGCGGTGGGTGTTCTAAAAATTGCAGAATAATTCTTCCTCCTTTACAACATAATATAAACTTAGGAAATGTTGTATGTCTTGGTTTGCCTTTACGTTCTTGATACCACATGGTTACATGACAAAACTCGCATTCCCATACTGGCTCTCCAATATCTGAATATTCAGAATTACAATTCATTGTGAGGATTAAAATACATATGCATAGTTCAAAGTGTAGGCCAATCAATGTATTGGCAGAAACATAGTAAACGTAGAAACATTATAAATATTTAAATTACCTTGCAGGTGTGAATCCAATAATTCATCTACTTCAAATGAATCACATGAACCATAACTATCTTCCAAAGAGTTTGCATCATTTGAGTTATCATCTTAATGGTCAGACACGAGTGTGACAGGTTGATAGGAGGAACTCAGTGTGTCATAAGGGATAGAAGTGTTAGAACATAGTTTGATTCTATAACCCTCATAAGAGTTTTGATGATAACAAACACAAAGAACAAATATGCACTCTAAATTTGTGTTTTATGTTGTACAGAAGTTCTGATTAAAATGACATCAGAAGTTAAGCCACAGAAGCACTCAAGCTGAGTAATCAGAATGTTCTGAAGTATGATGATCAAAATCTGCACTAAAGAGAAAGATACTCTGATTCTAAATGGAAGTCCAACGCATTAATTGAACCTTGCGTTTCTTACTTGCCAAGTTCTGAAGTATAGCAACATGCAAGATTCCTAAGTTCTGAAGCGTTACTTTTCCATTAAGGCGGTATCATGTGCAACGGCTTCATTCAGATACGGATCTTCTCAGTATGGAAAGTCCATTAAGTGACCATTATCATGTTTCCATTTGGACAGATTTGTCACGCCTATATAAACAAGTTCAAAGGGTAAATCATTTATGATTTTCACATGACTGTTATATACAATCTCAAAAAGCTGCAACAATTCATATTCATACTACATTCAATTTGTGTAATACATCACAGTAGTGATACAGTTTTTGTAACGAAAAACAAATAGTACACAGCAAATCTTTTCTTTTGATTAAGTCATTTTACTTGAGATAAACCGGTTTATGGTTGTACTCAAGAAGACTTTGGCAGTTGTCAAAGTAGAATTGTAATCAGTTTGATTAGTGAATTAAGTCCCCGTTGGAGAGAGGCGAAATCACCTTGGCGGGTGGACTGGAGTAGTTTGAGATCAAGTGAACCAGGATAAAAATCTTGTGTCTATTGCTTTTGGTTTTTAAGTTTTAATTCAACCCCTCCCCCTTCTTGTGTTTTTCACTTCTTCAATTGGCATCAAAGCGCCTGGTTCTGAGCTTATACACTTAACTGTGTCAGTACAAGATCCAAGCTTTAGAAAAACATTATGGTGGGATCAAGCCAAAATATCAGCAATGACTATCACGATGACAAGGACAGAATCAGCGGCAAACCTCCAGTCTTTGATGGAGAAAATTTTGACTACTGGAAAGATAGAATTGAGAGCTTCTTTCTGGCCCATGATGCTGACTTATGGGATATGGTGATTGATGGGTACATGCATCCAGTGGACAAAAGTGGTTAGAAGATAGATAGAAAAAGAATGTCTGACCAACAAAAGCGTGACTTTAGAAACCATCATAAGGCCAGAATAATTCTTCTCAGTGCCATCTCATACTCAGAGTATGAGAAGATCTCAAACAGAGAGACAGCCAAAAACATGTTTGACTCTCTGAGAATGACGCATGAAGGCAACATACAAGTTAAAGAAACCAAGGCCCTCGCGCTCATTCAGAAATACGAAGCTTTCAAGATGGAAGATAGTGAATCCATAGAAGCAATGTTCTCAAGATTCCATATTCTAGTTGTTGGGCTGAGAGTTCTTGACAAAGGGTATTCTACTGCTGATCACGTAAAGAAGATCATCAGAAGTTTACCAAAGCAATAGAAGCCAATGGTCACTGCTCTTAAGCTGGCTAAAGATCTCAACAAGATATCTCTGGAGGAACTTGTTAGCTCCCTCAGAAGCCATGAGATAGAGCTATAAGATGACGAGCCTTAGAAGCAAGGTAAGTATTTAGCATTAAAATCTAACAAAAAACTAGATCATAAGGTTTTGCAGGCTATGGAAGAAACCTCTGATGGATCCTCATCAGAAGAAGAAGACTAATTGTCTCTTCTCTTCAGAAGGTTCAATCAGCTGTGGAAGCAGAGGCAAAGAAAATTCAGAAACTCCAGAAGATCAGAGAATCAGAATGAATCCTCCTTCAGATACAGAAATTCTGATCCTTCCTCTAGACACAGAAGGTCTGAAGCTTCCTCTGGTCACAAAAAGTCAAACAACAGAGACATCATCTTCTATGAGTGCAATGAACAAGGGCACTACAAAAGTGATTGTCCAAGGCTTCAGAAGGAGAAGCCTAAAAAGAAGTTCTACAAGGAGAAGAAGAAAAGTCTCATGGCAACATGGGATGATTCAGATACTTCTGACGCAGACTCAAAGTCAGATGATGAAAGAGCCAACATTGCTCTTATGGAAAATGTGACAGAAGACAACGAAGCATCTGGGTCAGACTCAGAATCAGACACAAAAGAGGTATTTCCTGACTTCACTATTAATTTTACCAAAGCTGAACTAGGAGAAAGTCTGAGTGAAATTCTGGAAATGTATCAGCAACTCAGAGTCAAATTCAAGAACTTGAAAAAGGATCTTACGTCTGACTCTGAAGAAACTGAGAGTCTTAGATTAGAAAATTCTGAGCTAAAAGAAAAGATTTCAAAACTAGAAAATGATTTACAAAACTCTCAGAAAGAAATAATCTCAGAGGCTCCCAGTAGTGCTGATAAAATCATAAAAGAATATGATCACAGCTTTCAGAATTTTCTGGCTAAAAACATAGATAGAAGCAAGATTGCTTCAATGATCTATGGAGTTAGCAGAAATGGCAGAAAAGGAATAGGATACCAAGGTAAGGTATCTCCACCTAATAAATTCATGGACCTAGTAATTAAACGCACACCACTAAAATCTCACTTCACTTATGGGCACACACACGATCTGAAGTACACTAGCAATGATTATTCTGCCAAACCAAAATTCAAACAGAATTTTGGTAAAACTAACAAACCATGACCCAAAAAGATATGGGTATCTAAGGACAAAATTATATATGTAGCAGATATCTTTAGTAGCAAGGCTAAAACACCAGTCATGGTACCTGGACTCTGGATGCTCTCGACACATGAGGGGAAGAAAGCATATGTTCCAAAGCCTAGAACTTAAAACTGGAGGCTACGTGGGCTTTGGAGGAAATCAAAGAGGGAAGATCATTGGCTCTGGAACAGTAGGTAATGGAAATCTTCCTTCTATTAATAATGTGTTGTTAGTTGATGGATTGATGCATAACCTGTTATCCATAAGTCAATTAAGTGATAACGGTTATGATATAATCTTTAATCAAAATTCATACAAAGTTATTAGTTAGAAAGATGGAATTATCTTGTTTAATGGAAAGAGGAAAAACAACATTTATAAGATAAAACTTTCTGAACTAAAGAGTCAGAATGTAAAATGCCTACTTTCTGTTAACAACGAGCAATGGGTCTGGCACAGAAGATTGGGGCATGTTAGTATGAGAAGAATATCTCAGATTAACAAACTCAATCTGTTCAGAGAAATTCCTAATCTGAAGTTCAGCTCAGATGCTATGTGTGAAGCATGTCAGAAAGGCAAATTTGCAAAACCTGCTTTTAAAGCTAAAAATATTGTTTCCACCTCTAGGCCATTAGAACTTCTGCACATAGATTTATTTGGACCAATGAAAACTGTGTCTGTTAGTGGCATGAAGTATGGGTTGGTGATCATAGATGACTATAGCAGATGGACATGGGTAAAGTTCTTAATACACAAGGACGAGTCACATTCTGTGTTCGTTGCTATCTGTAACCAAGTTCAGAATGAAAAGGATCTTAGAATTGTCAAAGTCAGAAGTGATCATGGTAGAGAGTTTGAAAACAAAAAATTTGAAATATTTTTCAATGAAAAAGGCATTTCGCATGACTTCTCTTGTCCTAGAACTCCCCAATAAAATGGAGTTGTAGAACGAAGGAACAGAACATTGCAAGAAATGGCCAGAACCATGATCAATGAGACTAACATTGCTAAGATCTTCTGGGCAGAAGTAATTAACACAACGTGTTACATTCAGAATAGAATCTCTATAAGACCTATTCTGGAAAAGAATCCATATGAATTATGGAAGAACAGAAAGCCCAACATTTATTATTTCCATCCTTTTGGATGTACATGTTTTATTCTGAATACTAAAGATCATTTGAACAAGTTTGACTCTAAAGCACAAAAGTGTATTATGTTAGGATACTCTGAACGCTCAAGAGGGTACAGAGTATACAATACAGAAACACAGATTGTTGAAGAGTCAATCAGTGTTAGATTTGATGATAAGCTTGACCCTCAAAAGTTAAAGAAGAATGAATCTTTTGCTGATATAGAAGTTGAATTCACAAGTGCTGAAGGCAACTTATCAGAAGTTCCTAACAGAGACGCTCCAACAACGTCAGAAGGAAATGTCACAAGCATTCCAGTACCTTATGTTGATCAACTCCAGAAAAAGTTACCCCGAAGCAGTATAGCTCACCCTGAAGATAAGATTCTGGGAAAGAATGATGATCCAATCAGAACAAGATCAACATTCAGAAACTCTGAAGAATCCCTCATGGGATTGGTATCTCTGATTGAACCAACAACAATTGATGAAGCTATTTTGTACAACGACTGGATTCTGGAAATGCAGGAGGAGCTAAACCAATTCACCAGAAATGACGTATGGGATCTGGTTCCCAAACCAAAAGGATTCAACGTCATTAGAAGAACATGGGTGTTCAGAAACAAACTGAATGAGCAAGGAGAAGTCATCAGAAACAAAGCACGATTGGTTGCACAAGATTATAGTCAGCAAGAGGGGATGGACTATACTGAAACCTTTTCTCTAGTCTCCAGGTTAGAATCTATCAGACTCTTAATCTCTTTTGCTATAAACAATGGCATCACTCTGTATCAGATGGATGTCAAAAGCGCATTCTTAAATGGTTACATTTATGAAGAGGTATATGTGCACCAACCCCCTGGATTTGAAAATTCCAAACATCCAGAATATGTTTTCAAACTAAAGAAGTCATTTTATGGTCTAAAACAAGCTCCCAGAGCTTGGTATGAAAGACTAAGTAACTTTCTGTTAGAAAAGGAATTTACCAGAGGAAAAGTGGACACAACCTTGTTCTGTAAGACATTTAAGAATGACATTTTAGTTTTTCAGATTTATGTAGATGATATTATATTTGGATCTACTAAACCTTCTCTGGGAAGAGAATTTGTTAAGTGCATGCAGGCAGAATTTGAGATGAGCTTAATGGGAGAACTTAAATTCTTTCTGGGCATTCAAATCAATCAGACTCCGGAAGGAACTTACATTAACCAGAGCAAATACGTCATAGAACTTCTGAATAAATTTGACCTCTCAGAATGTAAGCCATCAAAGACTCCAATGTATCCCACGTGCATTCTGGAAAAGGAAGAAGTAAGTACAAAGGTAGAGTATAAGATCTACAGAGGTATGATTAGTTCTCTCCTTTATCTGACAGCTTTAAGACCTGATATTTTATTCGACATCTGTTTATATGCTAGATTCCAATCAGATCCTAGAGAATCTCACTTAACAGCAGTTAAGCGAATTTCCAAGTATCTGAAAGGTACTACTAACCTGGGTTTGTTTTATAGAAAATCCAATGAATACAGCTTAGTAGGATATTGTGATGCTGATTTTACTGGAGACAGAGTAGAATGCAAAAGTACTTCTGGAAGCTTCCAGTTTCTGGGAGACAACCTGATCGCATGGACCAGCAAGAGGCAGTCCACAATTGCATTGCCAACAACAGAAGTTGGATACATTGCAGCTACTGGATGCAGCACACAAATGCTCTGGAGGAAAAGTCAGCTTGAAGACTTCAACATATTTGAGAGTAACATCCCTATTTTCTGTGATAATACTTCTGCTATCTGTTTATCCAGAAATCCTATTTTGCATTCTAGGACTAAGCATATAGAAATAAAACATCATTTTATTAGGGACTATATTCAGAAAGGAATTCTCTCTTTAAAATTTATTGACACAGACCATCAATGGGCTGATGTGTTTACAAAACCCCTTTCTGAAGATAGATTTAATTTCATTCTGAAATATCTCAGCATGAAATTATGTCCAGAATAAGAAGTTTTATTTGCATGTTCTAACCCTCAAAATTTTATTTTTTGTGAACATCTGATCAACTTGTCTTCAGAAGTTAGGAGTACAGTTGCTTCAGAATCTATCTATGAAGATCTGAACCTTTCATTTCAAAGATAGAGGCGTGCATTTCACACCATCAAACTTATGACATCCTCTCACAAGCTACCTTCTGAGGCTGAACAGGCGTTCAAATTCTGAAGGGTCTAAGGCTCTGATTGGATGCATTGAGACACTTGTCAATGGTAACTGTTCAGTATCTATACGCTATCCCCTAATTTCAGGTTTCATAATTTCAGTATAATCATTACTTATTTTCTCTTTCTTACTGATTAAGTCTTAAAAAGTGTTTATAAACTCAATTTCACTATTTCATTCACTTCTTACTTCATCAATTATTCTCTCTCGCTCATGTTTTTGCAAAAACCCCTTTTCTCAGTTTTCTTCAACAAATCTGTGTGAACAATGGCATCCTTATCAAGCATCAAAAATCTCAACAGTGCTCCTGGATCTTCTTGAACAATATGAGGAACCTATAAGAATGTTGCTTACACTGGTAGATAATCTGGAAGTTCTGTGTGATTTGGTTGTTGATTTTGAGAGTTTAAAGGAAAATGGGTTTGATTTGTATGAAGATGTGATGGCTCAGGGATAGAACAGATACTTTGATCGTCTGTTGGGTCCAGTATTTCCTATTCTTGTTAAGGAATTCTGGATTCATGCTACCTCATTCAACCATCAGGTTACGTCATATGTTATGGGGAAGAAGATAGTGATTACAAAAGACTTGATTGGGAAACTTATTAGGTACAATGGCGGCGGAGTCAGATGCATTGATATGGCTGATAAGTGTTCTGACCTAAAATCTATTGCTATGGTCATCTTCACTTCTGGACAACCATCCAGCAAGATAAGAGACTTGAAAGATTATTATAGAATCTGGGCCAGGATCATTCTGGGTTGCATAAATCACAGGAAGCCTACAAGCTCTCCTGATTACATCAACATTGATCAACAGTTTCTGTTGTACTTCATTGCAAAGAAGACTAAAATAAACCTTCCACGTCTTCTCTTCAATCATCTGAGAACAAGTGTGAAGGAAACAAGGGAAGAAGAAAGAACAAATAGGGATTAGATTCCTCTGGGAAGATTTATTTCAGACATTCTGACAGAAAACAGGCTGATAGAACAACTGACAGAGGCTCAGGAGATCAACACTCTGGAAGAAAGTGCTAGAAAACCACTAAATTCCAAGAATCTGAAGAAAATGAAGATTATTGAAAGCATTAAGAAGGAACCAACAATTTCTTCTCATGAAGTCATCACGTCTAGGAGAATCCCTCTGAAGGATTTTCCACTATTTTCTGAGATAAACGCTTCTCTAGAGATTGTGGTCAGATACCTTGAAGCCTGCAAGGAAGATGGAACTATTCCAAAATTTAACATTCGTGACCTGCATAAGCCAGCTCCAAATGTTGTGTTGAATAAATCCAGAAAGAGGAAGGAAGCAGGAGAAGGATCCTCTCAGAGCACACCCAAAGCTGCGAAAAAGAAAGGTAACACATCTTTTGTTTCTATTGTAGAATCTATAGTTTTTCCAACATCTGAAACAGTTCCCCCTAAACCAACAGAAAATCCCTCACCACAAACATTTGAGGATTTTAACATAGAGTTTGATCCATCTGTAACTCTTGGCAATTTATTAAATGAACCTCACTCCCCTAATCCAAATCCAGAACAAAATCAACCAGAACTTGCAAGAGTTCTATCTGATATTGAACTTTTTGACCAAGACTTTCATTCACCAATCCCAGAAAATCCAAACCTCTACTACCAAACACCAGAAAACCCACACATTCATTCTCCACAACCAGAACATCCAAATCCCAACTCTCCTCAACCAGAAAATGAAAACCCTCTCACTCCTCAAACTGAAAATCCAAATTCCGAAACCCCTGAACCAGAAAATTAACACCCTACCGCAAAGCAATCAGAAGACTCCTTTACAGACTCTGATACCACTACCCTAATTCCTGGAATAATAGAACCTCTTATGGTTCGTTTACCTCTCTTCATCCATGATATTCTATAAATACCTTCACCATACGATTCCACACCACCAAACACTTCTCACTCACCAATCCTGATTTCTGATTCTCCTACTCCTTCACCAATTAACCGTCCAGCTGATCATCTCAGAAGTGTCATTGATCTAGAAGCGCTGGACCATCTAGCTTCAACCTCAAATAAAATTGCCATTCCCAAACCCAAACCAGCCTTAACCAAAACAGATGTTGGTAATAACTTGTTGATTTTTGAAACAGAAATACAGGAATGGGTTACTTCTTTGAAGCAAGCAAGCCTAGAGATTTCTAATCCCGCTGCTTCTGATTCTCTTTGGGATATATTCAGAAAATGGTTCAACTCTGAATCCCAGAGGCTAAAAGAATTGAGTTATGAGATGGATCAGCAGAACTTCAGTGATCAGCTAAAAGCCTTCAAAGACCAAGTTCTGAGTCACTGGGACAAGAAAGAAATTCTTCTACTGGAAAATTCTCCCTGGAAAGAGCACCAACCTTCAGAAGCCACTGAACTAAGTTCTATTAGTCACCCTCTGACTACTGCTCCAGAAAAGGAAATTGCAACAGAAGAAGTAGTTGAATTAGAAGATGTTGCAGAGTACTCTGAGCGACTTGCAACCTTTGAGGAAACACCAGATATGTCTCTGGTCATGCAAACTCTAGAAGAGTTGAAGAAGGAGAATGCTTTAATCCATGCAAGGTTGGATAAGCAAGAAGACACAAATAAAGAAATAAGGGATATATTGGACAAACAAGAAGGCACTACCAAAGAAATCAAAGATATACTGGGAAAGCCTGAAGAATTAAGCACTCATATTAAGAGCTTGTTGGAAGCGTTGTTCACACGACTTCTCCATCCATCTTAGATTTTCTTTAACTTGTTTTTTGTATTCTTCATCTTATCTTCTTTATTTCTGAAAGTTGTTATTGCAATCTGTTTTCAATACATATCATTTTTTTACTCTGATAATTTATGATTATATTGTGTTTTGATACTTGACAAAAAGGGGGAGAACGTAAGATATTTTCAATAACAGTTTACTGGGACTAAGTCTCAAACATTCTGAATATCTGAACTTCTTATTTATTCTCTAAAAGCTTAAACAGGAAAAAAATTTGATAAAAATAGAAGGAGATGCATCAAAAGCTCTGACAAGAAGGAACTTCAGGGAAGTATCCCATATCTATTTGAGTACTCAACTCAGGGGGAGACTCTCTTAAGCTTTTTGCTCTTCATATTTTTATTGAAAAATCCTAGTTTTTGTCATCATAAAAAAGGGGGAGGTTGTTAGAACATAGTTTGATTCTACAAACCTCATAAGAGTTTTGATGATAACAAACACAAAGAACAAATATGCACTCTAAATTTGTGTTTTATGTTGTAAAAAAGTTCTGACTAAAACGACATCAGAAGTTAAGCCACAGAAGCACTCGAGCTGAGTAATCAGAATGTTCTGAAGTATGATGATCAGAATCTACGCTAAAGAGAAAGATACTCTAATTCTAAATGGAAGTCCAACGCGCTAACTGAACCTTATGTTTCTGACTTCCCAAGTTCTGAAGTATAGCAGCATGTAAGATTCCTAAGTTCTGAAGCGTTACTTTTCCATTAAGGCAATATCATGTGCAACGACTTCATTCAGACAAGGATCTTCTCAGTATGGAAAGTACATTAAGTGACCATTATCATGTTTCCATTTGGACAGATTTGTCACGCCTATATAAACAAGTTCAAAGGGTAAATTGTTTACGATTTTCACATGACTGCTATATACAATCTCAAAAAACTGCAACAATTCATATTCATACTACATTCAATTTGTGTAATACATCACAGTAGTGATACAATTTTTGTAACGAAAAACAAATAGTACACAGTAAATCTTTTCTTTTGATTTAGTCATTTTCCTTGAGATAAACTGGTTTTGTGGTTGTACTCAAGAAGACTTTGGCAGTTGCCAAAGTAGAATTGTAATCAGTTTGATTAGTGAATTAAGTCCTTGTTGGAGAGAGGCGAAATCACCTTGGCGGGTGGACTAGAGTAGTTTGAGATCAAGCGAACCGAAATAAAAATCTCGTGTCTATTGCTTTTGGTTTTTAAGTTTCAATTCACCCCCCCCCCCCCTTCTTGTATTTTTCACTTCTTCAAGAAGTTGGTTCCAGATAGACATGGATTACTTCTAGATTTGCTGTAATGGTGTATGTGAAACGGTTGATTAAATTGATTCCATCTTGGCCATTTGGGAAACCCTTTCTTTTGTAGCGTTGCCTTTCTACATTGTGAATTTCAAAGGGTGCAATGTTTATTAAATTTGTAACATCACGTAATGGTTTTGAGTATATATTGAGTTCAGACCATCATTTATGCATAATGATGTTATTGGGGTGTGGATGTTGTTTTCCTTATTGCAGCCTGAGTTTGAAGACTCTCCTTGAAATTTTGTTAGCCTCCTTTTTTTCCTGGCAATAACAGAAGCATTACTATTTAATTCTTCGTTATCCATAGATATTGAACTTGTATGCAGTATAATGAAATGTTAGGAGCAGTCGTGTATATTACTAATTACTCTGTTATAAGGAAGGAAGATATCATTGATCTTGTTTAGGGGTAATATAATCACCAAAGAGAGACTGTCAATGTAAGTTGTAACACCCTATTTCCCCGTCGATAATTTTAAATAAAAATCAGAGTAAATTAATTTCTAAAATAACATCAACAAATAGGATGTCACATTGTCATACATCGTACATGATCAATAAAAAAATACGTAATGCAAAATCATAAACTTCAAGTCTTAAACTTCATTGCATTTATTCGCAGAGGAAAACATCAATAAATAATTATTCTCAACCCTCAACATGAGTGGTATTTTTCATCATCCAAAAATCAGCATAATCATAAGGTAAATTCAAAACAACGGAAGTATACAAAGTTTACTACCAACATAATAAGACAAACACAAAACTCCAAAGTGTTACGTATCAAAGTAGACACTGAATCAATCTACACAACTGAGGTAACTCTTCGGCTAACCTCGACCTCGAGCTACTTCGAATCACCTGAATATTACCCATGTAGAGGCAACATTCAAACAGAAAGGGTGAGATTTCATAACAATATAAAAGGAAGCATAATAATGAGCATGTAGAAATTCAAGTACACATCATTATACATCTTTACCTCACACCTTTTCTTTTTCATCTTACTATGAAACACATCAACATAATTAAGTGCATAAACAACACAAAACATATATCATAACAAAAGTAGAAATTCATTCAACACT
This sequence comes from Vicia faba, assembly GCA_948472305.1. Lineage (NCBI taxonomy): Eukaryota > Viridiplantae > Streptophyta > Magnoliopsida > Fabales > Fabaceae > Vicia > Vicia faba. Next base: position 129,003,704 of record OX451741.1, read on the forward strand.
TAAATAATCAATTACTAACAATCATGCAATGAAGTGAAACTGACACTGACTCAATGCATGTAGTATCAATAGGGAAAAACCCTCAACTTAATAAATTCCAACTTGGGGAAACAACACCAATAAAGACCATCTTTCGCCAATACAGTTCATCTTTCGCCAATACAAGCCATCTTTCGCCAATACAGGCCATCTTTAATGAATGCATACGACACTGACATGCAACAACATAATTTTACATTGATTATTCTTATCTATCAATGCCACGCCAATACAGGCCATCATCATCATTATCATGCATATCATGTCACACAATCAAAATGAAATATCATCATAATCAATCACAATACCAATCTCATCGATTTCATCATCATATTCACAACTTCACATTACATCAAAATACCGGAATAATACAAGAATCCGTAAAATCATCTTATACCATTTTCAAATTGTTTTTATTAGATAGAAAATATTTTTAGCTTCCCGTGGATTCGAATGGCGCGTCAAACGGACACCCAAGTCAAAAGTTATAAAGTTTTCAATTTTATAAAAATGTTGTCCAACACAGTGGTAGCCGATTACTCAATACCAGTAATCGGTTACTTCACAAGTCAGTAGCTCTGTTTTTTAAAATCTTCCAGCGGTAACCAATTACTGCATTACGGTAACCGGTTTCTGTGTAACACAGTAGCCTATTTTCCTCAATTTTTCACATGGTAGCCGGTTACCACCAGACCAGTAACTGGTTACCACTGTTGCAGAACTCAAAAATCTACAACTTTTCCAAATGCGATTTTCCATTTTTCAAAACCCAAACTTCCAATATTCTCATCAAAAAATGTCTTTCAAGCATTCTAATTATTCACCAACATTGTCTATCAACTCTAACCGATTTATATCATCCAATTTCATTAAAACATACCAAAAACATCAAGAATCCATCATTGGAAAAAAAATCCCAAAACAACCAAATAGGGAGAAATCAAGAGCATGCAATCATGGAACTTAAACACTATTATACCCCATTATTAGGAAACCTATTATAGTGTAAAATCCTCCCTTATCTTAGATTATCGCGGTTCTTGATTCCTACAGTGAATCTTCCTACCCTAGCTTCCTAGTGCTTTCTCCTCTTCTCACTTCTACGTTTCTCTTTCTCTTGTTTCTACGATCTAACTCTTTTCCCTTATTCTTTCTATAATATATCCCAATAATAATATAACCTTCTTAATTAATTAATTATTTAATAAAATAATATTAATCCTATTTTTCTACTAATAATTCTATTTTAATTATTATAAAATAATAGTAAACCTCATATTTTACCCAAAAATGCCAATTATCACTCTCACCCTTGTGTTTCTACACTTTTAGCCATACACCCCTATAAACTCAACTTATATAGTTTCTAAGACATCTAATTAGCCTATTTTCCTCAATTTTTCACATAGTAGTCGGTTACTATCAGACCAGTAACTGGTTACCACTGTTGCAGAACTCAAAAATCTGCAACTTTTCCAAATGCGATTTTCCATTTTTCAAAACCCAAACTTCCAATATTCCCATCAAAAAATGTATTTCAAGCATGCTAATTATTCACCAACATTTTCTATCAACCCTAACCAATTTATATCATCTAATTTCATTAAAACATACCAAAAACATCAAGAATTCATCATTGGGGAAAAAAATCCTTAAACAACCAAATAAGGAGAAATCAAGAGCATACAATCATGGAACTTAAACACTACCATACCCCATCATTAGGAAACTCATTATAGTGTTAGAATCTTCCCTTATCTTAGATTATCGCGGTTCTTGATTCCTACGGTGAATCTTCCTTCCCTAGATTCCTAGTGCTTTCTCTGCTTCTCACTTCTACGTGTCTCTTTCTCTTGTTTTTACGATCTAACTCTTTTTTCTTATTCTTTCTCTAATATATCCCAATAATAATATAACCTTCTTAATTAATTAATTATTTAATAAAATAATATTAATCCTATTATTCTACTAATAATTCTATTTTAATTATTCTAAAATAATAGTAAACCTCATATTTAACCCAAAAATGCCAATTATCACTCTCACCCTTATGTTTCTACATTTTTAGCCATACACCACTATCACCTTAACTTATATAGTTTCTAAGTCATATAATTATTAACAAATGCATAACATCACATCAAAATATCCACCAATGCATACAAATACATCACATCATCTAATTATTTAATAAAACAATTCCAACGAATTCATAAGAATACACCGCATCATCTAATTATTTAATTAAATTTTTTTTAATTAAATTGGGGTGTTACAATAGTTTTTTTTATGTAAAATAGAAGTATATGTTTGATATTGTGCATAATATCAGTTACCAATAAATCATTAGTGTAATAATGACTCACACCAGTTATCGAGAGGTAATAATTGTGCAGCACAATATGTAAATATAGATAATTGTACTTAATAAATCACCTTATTGCATAGGGTGTGATGATTAACATATTGTGAAGTTAAATGGCATTAGTAACTGCAATATATTTAAGTGGTGTTGAATATTAATATTAATCTTAACTCCGTGAACTAGCACACCAGTGGATAAAAAATAACGAATATTGGTGATACTGTTATAAGAACAACATACAAACACCTTAACACAATAAAGTAATACTCTATAAGTTATATAAATAGGATTAATACTAAGTTTTAGGGTTTTTCAAACCATAACTTTACATACTTAGACAACATTACTAAGTATTACATTGTGAAAAGTAAACCTCAAGACATCCCCATTTTCAAATCCATTAAATTGGAGAAAAGTCATCCAACCTTGCACCAGCTCAAAAAAATTGGATCTCCATTTTGATAGACTACTTGGCTGGTAATTGGTTGCTTGGAAGGACCAACTAAAATAAGATATGTGTATTGGTTATCTTCTATGGCATGCAATATAGCTCTATCTAACTTCTGGAAAAAAAATATCTACAATGATTATGAACCATTATATATTAAGATATAAAGTATCCAAATCAGATGTTGAATACAATATACCAGAGTACGGATACCGTGAACATTGTTTTGGCCAGACAATACAATTTAAAATTGTAGGAAGCTTAGATCAGGAATGTAGAGAGTGTGCCATTCAGGTATTTTAGCACTGAAACAGCTATTGTCCAAGCAGGGAACAAATAGAAAGATGTCATGACCAAAGTACTGAAGATCTACTTTATTCAGTATGAATTGAAATTCTACAAAACTGATGACTTAAACCCAACCATTAGTGAAAAGGGGATCTGTGTAGCTTCCATTCCATTCAACCTCATATTCATAAACCCCAACATACATCTTACATATTGTTTATAGTTGGTTTCCAAATTGGTGTATAAAGCAAGGTTCGATTTCAAGATAACATTGTATTAAACATAATTATCATAAGTGTAACACCTAAATTCTACCCGACAATATAAATGTAAATCAGAGTTGTAAAAATTATACAACTGAATCAGGATGCCACAAATTCAACTTAAAAACCATTGCATTCAACATGGATACATAAAACTTTGAAACTTCAGATGAACCAACATCAAAATAAATTAATCTTTTAAATCAACAACTTGAACAACTACGCAACGAAGTCATAATAACATCTTTATCCAACATAAAAGCAACTTATAAATAATAAGTAATTAACAACAATCAACTTAAAGTTCAACAACTGAAATTACAAATACTAAAGTAACAAGCGTTGACCCCCCCCCCCCCCCCCCCCGAGTGTTACGTATCAGAGCAATGACACCGACTTGAACTACTGAAGATCAACTGCCTTCACTCTGGATTACCTGCACGTTACCAACATAAAGGTAACACTCAAACAGAAGGGGTGATATATCGAACACTATAATAGAATGTATGATAAATATTACACTAGAATCAGTTCATGCAAAAATCACCACTTCACAACTCATAAACAACAACCATCACAACAAGATATCAACAAAACACAACAACTAATTCATCATCACAACAGCTCAATTATACAACTTGGAATGTGACTCAATAGTATACGAATGCATGTGGTACCATTGGAGAAGAACTCCCATCTTAAAAACGAAGCAGAACTCACATCTTAATAATTGCCAATTAATAGAGGCATCAACAAGGCATAAGCCTTCTTCGCAGTTTGCCAATCCAGGCCATCACAGAGTATGCAAATGTATGTGACTCAATGAATACACTATCACATACTCACAACAATCATCATCCATCGCAAGGCATAATCCCACATCACCATTGTTACTAGTAAATAGAGGTAATTTATCATCATGTAAATTCCCTGCAACTTCACATTATCAACAAGAATTCACAACAACAATCACAACATCACAACAACTCATCATAAGTCAACATTGGCCATAAGCCTATCACATCAATCAACGATTAAATCATTAACATAATTAAATAACAACTTAACAGTAATTTCACACAACACTGGTAATGACCAAAACACAACATGTACGGGCAAAAGGAATAGGGAACTATGTGCCCCTCGACATGTACAACAACTAGGACAACATAACAACTAATATATACTCCTCAACACGCACTGAGAAAACAGGGTAACGACCGACTTATGCTCCTCGACACGTCTTGAAACCTAATTATGCTAGAAGAATCCAATGCATCATTCCCTGACATGCCTTGCAGCCTAAAATGCCGCTCGGTACCTACTGCTTCAGTATCCTCTCCGACCACTAATTCAGCCAACAACACAGGTACAATATAACGTCTTAACGACCACACCACTATAATTCATAACTTCTGGCCAACAACACAGGTATGATACAATGTCTTAACAACCACACCACTATAATTCATAACTTTTGGCCAACCGCTCGAAATAACACAATAACGGGCAACTATATTCCTATCGACATATTCATTCATTATACAAGACCGACTTCAACAATAATTCCTAACATCGTAACGACCATACCCTCATAACGACCACAACAACCTAACGAACACAACAACAAGAAACAATCTACACTAACCGACTCATTGATTAAATCGGGCAGTCACACAGATACATAAAACGTCCATAACACATCACCGGGAAACTTCCTAAAACAGATTCATTAAACGGTCATACGGTTCTTCCCAACGGCCACAACATGAATAAACGAGCAACATCGATATCAATTCAGACATCCATGCACAACAATCATAAAACCTCCAATTCCCACGTAATACACATCATAAGTCCCATTATAAGGTCAGAACCCCACCCTTACTTAGATTGAAGGTCACTCAACCAAGGCTTCCAGTCGACAACTTGCTTCGCTCTGCTCGACACCGGGTAGCTTGCTCCTCGTCCTCGCAGCTCTACCGGTCAGCGTACAGAAATCCTTATTCTCCAACTAAAGTAAATCATTGTGTTATCTTCTCCTTATATATTAATCCTCTTGGGCCTAACCTACACCCCTACTTTACTACTTCTAACCAATAGAATAAGTCTAACATTATTTCATATATTCCCTTTAATTCCATAATATAATTATTATTAATCACTAATTAATTAGTTAATAATAATCCAACAACTTATGCCAATAATTCTCAACATCTCGTTGCTTCACAAATAATCCAAAAATAATTTAATTAAATACTTAATTAAATTAAATTAAATTACAGGCGTTACAACTCTCCCCCACTTAGAATATTTTCGTCCTCGTCATGCTTTCTCCAGCAGCTCCTAACCATACTACTTTCACCAAAGCAATTTCCTTGCCTCTCAGAGTCTTCATTTCACGATTCGCGATTCATACATGCATCATCTCAACAGTAAGATTCTCTTGTACTTGCACATCATCCATATGAATCACATGAGATGGATTAGAAATATACTTCTGGAGCTGTGACACATGAAACACATCATGCAAATTCGAAAGATTAGGAGGTAAAGCCACACTATAATCCATATTCCCAACTCTTTCCGAAATCTGATATGGACCAATAAAACGAGAAGTGAACTTTTTAGTTTTCAATGCTCGCCCAACACCAGTTATAGGGTAACTCTTAAAAACACATGGTCACCCGCTTGAAATTCTAAATCCTTCCTTCGTTTATCATGATAACTCTTCTGTCTACTTTGGGAATTCTTCATCTTTTCCCGAATCATCTTCACCTTCTCAGTAGTCTCACGAACAAGTTCAGGTCCAAGCACTACACTTTCTCCAGATTCATGCCAACATAAAGGAGTTCTACATCTCCGACCATACAACGCTTCAAAAGGTGTCATCCCAATACTAGAATGGTAACTGTTATTATAATTAAACTCTATTAACAGAATATAAGTATCCCACAAACCTCCATGTTCAAGAGCACATGCTCTCAACAGATCCTCCAACGATTGAATAGTCCTTTTTGTCTGACCATCCATCTGAGGATGATACGCCAAACTCAACCTCAACTTAGAACCCAACGCCTCTTGCAAACTCTTCCAAAAATCATAAGTAAACCTCAGATCTATATCTGACACAATGCACAAAGGAACGCCATGAAGCTTCACAATTACACTAGTGTAAATCTCAGCCAACTTCGACACAGGAAAGCTGATGTTAATAGGAATAAAATGAGCCGACTTTGTAAGCCTGTCAACAATCACCCAAATCGAATCATGTCCCCTTAAAGTATTAGGTAACCCCGTCACAAAGTCCATCGAAATGCTATCCCATTTCCATTCTGGAACTTCTAACGGTTGCATCAACCCTGCAGGCTTCTGATGTTCAACTTTCGACTTCTGACAAGCCAAACATGCATACATAAACCGAGCCACATCACTCTTCATCCCAGGCCACCAAAACAAATTCTTCAAATCCTAATACATCTTTGTATCTCCTGGATGAATACTCAACTTGCTTCTATGACTCTCTTCAAGAATCACTTTCTTCATCTCTGCATCATCAAGAATATAAATCCGATTACGAAATATCAATGCACCTTAAGCATCTAACTTAAAATCACTATTCTCTAACTGATCGATCCCAACCATTGAATCTACCAGTTTCACATCTAACTTTTGAGCTTCTCTAATACTATCCAGAAAATCATTATTAATCTTCAACATTCCCAATATAACACTCTGCGGTGTCACTTTGCAAACTAAGCTCATCTCTATGAACTGTTCAATTAATTCCAACTCTTTAACTATCATTGCTGACATATGTGAAGTCTTTCGACTCAACGCATCAGCTACCACATTCGTTTTTCTTGGATGATAATTCAAACCGAAATCATAATCCTTTAACAACTCCAACAATCTTCGTTGTATCATATTCAGTTCCTTATGATCAAATATATACTTTAAGATCTTATGGTCATTAAACCCTTCAAATCTAGAACCATAAAGATAATGCTTCCAAATCTTCAACACAAAAACAACTGCAACTATCTCTAAATCATGCGTAGGATAGTTCTTCTCATGAGTCCTCAACTGCATTGATGCATAAGTAACTACCTTATCATTCTGCATAAGCACACCTCCTAAACCCATATTAGAAGCATCAAAAAATACTACAAAAGGCTCTCCTGGATTAGGTAACGTCAAAATCGGAGCTGGCGTCAATCTTTTCTTCAATTCCGTAAAACTTTCTCTGCACTGAACATCCCACACAAAAGCTCTACCTTTACAATTCAACTTAGTCAACGGAAGTGCCAACTTAGAGAAACCTTCGACAAACATCCTATAATAACCAGCCAATCCCAAAAAGCTTCTAATCTCGATAGCCGACTTTGGAGTTTCCCATTGCAACACAACATCTACTTTAGATGGATCTACGCAATGCCACTACCTGAGATCACATGACCAAGAAAACTAACCTCCTTTAACTAAAATTCACACTTAGACAACTTTGCATACAACTTCTTCTCTTTGAAGACTTGAAATATAATTCTTAAGTGTTCTGCATGCTTTTCTTCAGACTTAGAGTAAATCAAAATGTCATCAATGAACACCACTATAAATTGATCCAAATGAGTATGAAAGGTATGATTCATGTATTCCATGAATACTCCCGGCACATTGGTAACATCGAAAGGCATCACCGAATACTCATAGTGTCCATAACGCATTATGAAATCCGTATTTTAAATATCTTCATCCTTCACTTTAATATGATGATATCCCGAGCTCAAATCAATCTTACTAAACACAAGAGCATCCACCAACTGATCCATCAAGTCATCTATTCTTGGAAGCAGATACTTGTTCTTAATCGTCACTTTATTCAATTGTCTATAATCAACACAAAGCCTCATACTTCCATCTTTCTTCTTTACTAACAACACTGGAGCTCCCCACGGTGATACACTTGGTCTCACCAACTTCTTTTCAAGTAACTCTTCCAATTCCTTCTTTAATTCTGACAATTCAGATGCAGACATCTTGTATGGTGCCATAGATACAGGCCTGGTACCAGGTACAAGATCAATAGAAAATTCAACTTCTCTCTCTGGCAGTACATCAGGAATTTCGTCAGGGAAAACTTCAGGAAATTCATGCACCACCTGTAATTCCTCAATTATAGCTTGATTCTCGACAGATAGCGACACCATCAACAAAAACATCTGAGCTTCTTCTTACATCAACTTCCTCAACTGTCTATAAGACAACAAACTATATTCTTCTTCTTCAAGAGTAGAAAACCTCACAGACTTGTTATAACAATTAATATGAACATAGTTATGCTCTAACCAGATCATACCCAGAATCACATCCAACCCTCTTAACGGAAAACAAACAAAATCAACAACAAAGTCTCTGTAAAAGATCGACAAAGGACACTTTAAACACACAAAAGAAGTAGTCACCGACCCCTTGGTTGGAGTGTCGACGACCATCTCTCCATTCATAGAAGATAACATAAGACCCAATCTTTCAACACAATCAGCAGCAATAAAGCAATGAGTAGCATCGATATCAATAATAGTAACTAAAGGAGTACTATTAATGAAACATGTACCTCTGATGAGTCTGTCGTCAGTAGCTGCCTGATTTTCAACCAAAGTGAACACTTTACCACTAGTTTGCACTTTCTTTGGTTTCTGACACTGGCTACCAATGTGTCCTTCTTCACCATAATTGAAACAAATCACCTCCTTATGCTTGCACTCAGATACAACATGTCCAGTCTTACCACAACGGAAACACCTCTTCACCTCAGCAGCACACACATTACTCTTATGTCCAGGTTTTCCATATTTGAAACAAACCACACCAGCAAGAGCATCTCCCCCACTAGTCCTCTGACTCTGAGAAACTTTCTATTTACCTTTACCAGCTGGGGAATCATAAGGCTTACCACGATTTTGTTGGTGCTTACCCCTCTTCTCACTGATAATCTTGTAGTGAGCATTATTATCTTCTTCATAAATCTTGCAACTATCAATTAAATCAGCAAAGACACGGATCTTCTGGTATCCAACTGCCTTCTTGATCTCTGGGCGCAACCCGTTCTCAAACTTGATGCATTTGGAAAACTCAGCATTAGCCTCACTATAGTGCGGATAAAACTTAGCCAACTCAGAAAACTTTGCAACATACTCTACAACTGACATACTTCTTTGCTTTAGCTCAAGGAATTCAATTTCCTTCTTACCACGAACGTCTTCAGGAAAATACTTCCTCAGAAATTCCCTACGAAACACAGCCCAAGTGAAATTTTCACCTGCAGCGTCCAACCTCTAACACGTCTCTAGCCACCAGTCATCGGCCTCGACTGCTAGCATATGAGTACCATACCGAACCTTCTGTGTTGGAGTGCAGTCCATCACATTGGAGATTCTCTCAATCTCTTTCAACCAATCTAATGCTCCGTCAGGATCATACTTTCCCTTGAACGTAGGTGGATTCTCCCTTTGGAAAGTCGCCAAACTACGAGATCCAGCATTCCCCTCAGTGTTCGACTGATTCTCCATAGCATGCGCCATTGCTTCTAAAGCAGCACCAAATGCAACATCATTCCTTCCAGCCATCTCAACTTATCACTAAAACGTAAACAACAGTTAGAACTCAAATTAACAATACTCGATTGTTAAACAACCTACGACTCGACAACTTGGTCGGACGGACCAACTTTGCTCTGATACCAACTTTGTAACACCCCAATTCTACCCGACAATATAAATGTAAATCAAAGTTTAAAAATTATGCAACTGAATCAGGATGCCACAAATTCAACTTAAAAACCGTTGCATTCAACATGGATACATAACACTTTGAAACTTCGAATGAACCAACATCAAAATAAATTAATCTTTTAAATCAACAACTTAAACAACTACGCAGCAGAGTCATAATAACATCTTTATCCAACATAAAAGCAACTTCTGAATAACAAGTACTTAACAACAATCAAATTAAAGTTCAATAACTGAAATAACAAATACTAAAGTAACAAGCGTTCATCCCCCCGAGTGTTACGTATCCGAGCAATGACACCGACTCGAACTACTGAAGATTAACCGCCTTCACTATGGATTACCTGCACGTTACCAACATAAGGGTAACATTCAAACAGAATGGGTGAGATATCGAACACTATAATAGAACATCTGATAAATATTACACTAGAATCAGTTCATGCAAAAATCACCACTTCACAACTTATAAACAACAACCATCATAACAGGCTATCAATAAAACACAACAACTAATTCATCATCACAACAACTCAATTATATAACTTGGAATGTGACTCAATACTATGCTAATGCATGTGGTACCATTAGAGTAGAACTCCCATCTTAAAAATGGAGCGTAACTCCCATCTTAATAATTGCCAATTAATAGAGGTATCAACAAGGCATAAGCCTTCTTCGCAGTTTGCCAATCCAGGATATCATAGAGTATGAAAATGTATGTGACTCAATGAATGCACTATCACATACTCACAATAATCATCATCCATCGCAAGGCATAAGCCGACATCACCATTATTACCAGTAAATAGAGGTAATTCATCATCATGTAAATTCCCTGCAACTTCACATTATCAATGAGAATTCACAATAACAATCACAACATCACAACAACTCATCATAAATCAACATTTCCCATAAACCTATCACATCAATCAACGATTAAATCATTAACATAATTAAACAAAAAATTAACAGTAATTTCACACAGTACTGGTAAGGACCAAAACACAGCATGTACATGCAAAAGGAATAGGGAACTACATGCCCCTCGACATGCACAACAACTAGGACAACATAACAACTAATATATACTCCTCGACACGCACTGAGAAAATAGGGTAACGAACGACCTATGCTCCTCGACACGTCCTGCAACATAATTCTGCTTGAAGAATCCAACACATCATTCCACGATACGCCTTGCAGCCTAAAATGCCGCTCGATACCTACTACTTCAGTATCCTTCCCGACCACTAATTTGGCCAATAACACAGGTACGATACAACGTTTTAACGACCACACCTTTATAATTCATAACTTCTGGCCAACAACACAAGTACGATACAACGTCTTAACGACCACACCACTATAATTCATAACTTCTGGCCAACCGCTTGAAATAACACAGTAACAGAGAACTATATTCCTATCGACAGATTAATTCATTATACAAGACCGACTTCAACAATAATTCTTAACATCGTAATGACCATACCCTCATAACGACTACAACAACCTAATGACCACAATAACAGGCGACAATCTACACTAACATACACATCGATTAAACTGGGCAGTCACGCAGATACATAAAACATTCACAACACATCACCGGGCAACTTCCTAAAACAGATTCATTAAACGGTCATACGGTTCTTCTCAACAGCCACAACATGAATAAATGATCAACTTCGATAGCAATTCAGGCATCCACGCACAACAATCATAAAATGACCAATTCCCATGTAATACACATCATAAGTCCCATTATAAGGTCAGAACCCCACCCTTACCTAGATTGAAGGTCACTCAACCAAGGCTTCCAGTCGACAGTTTGCTTCGCTCTGCTCGACACCGGCCAGCTTACTCCTTGTCCGCGTAGCTCTACCGGTCAGCGTACATAAATCCTTATTCTCTAACTAAAACAAATCCTTGTGTTAGCTTTTCCTTATATATCAATCATGTTGGGTCTAACCTACACCCCCACTTTACTACTTCTAACCAATAGCATAAGTCCAACACTATTTCATATATTCCCTTTAATTCCACAATATAATTGTTATTAATCACTAATTAATTAATTAATAATAAACCAACAACTTATGCCAATAATTCTAAACATCTCGCAACTTCATAAATAATCCAAAAATAATTTAATTAAATACTTAATTAAATTAAATTACGGGCGTTACAATAAGTACAATCATAAACACCAACTTTATTATGCATGTTTTGGAATTTAAAGAATTTCATAAAGAAAATTGTTTCTTACTAATGTTAGAACTGCAATAGAAACAAAAGATGCCAACAATGGCAAATCACCTAAAAGATGCCAAAGGGAGTCACCTTTATATGGCTTCATAGAAAACATGTATTGTAAATACTGAAAGATACAATAGTTTATAATAGGGTTAAGGAGTTATGAAATTAAATGGGCCATTTGGTTCATTAGAAGTCTAATTATTAATGGGCCACCATAAAAATGGGCTTATTCATTTTGTAGTTGACTAATATAAAAAAACAATGCAGGTTATTAAACTCAACAGTAACATATGTTGGAACAAAAACTCAAATAGTTTACTATTTAAACTTGGAATAAAGAAATGATGTCCAAATACACTACATAATAAAGGCCAAGTTCCTGTGAACAAATAACAGAACACAAAATTGAAGTTCTCCAGCCTTTCCAATACATTAAAATAAACTCACAAAAATAAAGCTTAATAATTAGATAGTGATAAAAAAAATTGGATCTCCCATAACTACATATTATTTCTCTATTCTAATATGCTTGTTAAGCCTATTCGAGGAGATTTCTCCATCAACAAAGTTTACCAACGTAGTGGATTCACTACTTCCACCAGGATTCTGTCTCTTTACAGTCGGGGTAATTGGATCTGAATTGAGTTTGGAAGTAATTTTAGTTTCCCGTGATATAATTGAATGTATACATTAGAAATTGGCAAGAAAAACATGTCATAGTTGAGGTGTGAATATTGTGGTTAATCACACACAATTATGACTTCAGAATCATCCATAACATTAGCCTCATCAACACTCTCTTTAATCTGATATACATGAAAAAAGACAGTTAACATAACATATAAGTGATTATTAAATAGATCAGAATGATCTAAACAACATTCACATAATTATTAGATAAAGGATAATACCTGAAGCAAAGGTGTTTGGGGCAGATCAATTAGTTGAATGTCATTCATTCCACAACTTTCTTTAAGCTGTTTCAAAACATCATCGTTCTCAAGTATTGGTATAACCGAACAACTATCCCATTGTGACTGCCATTTCACCTTAAAAGCCTTCTCTTTACCCAATAGTTTGTCAAGTGCTAATGGAAAGTTCAGGGGATCTGTAATCTCGCCCTGAAGACATATAAATATGATACAATATAAATGGGTGTTTTATTTTATATAATAATTCCAGCATAATTTAACAGGTCATACTAGTATACTCTATCATGGTATTGTGCATCTGAGATGCAGAAAGTTCTAACAGTTGTTCACTTTCGCTATCCCACAAAACAAATTTACAGTGACATCCCATATGAACTACCTCAACCTGGATTTCGAACCTGAGATTATTTTCCAGAACCAAGCAGGACAAAAGTCATTTACCATGAACATAAGATCACAAAAAAATATATGAATTAAGATATAGATAATATGTATATGACCTAAATATCTCAACCTCAGTTAAATGTTCAAATTTGCATTTGAAGGGAGCTATGATTCTCCTTGCAGCTTTAGGACATTGGTGACATGCTTGATAGTACCAACCATACTGAGAAACGATTAGTTTGTCAATTGTTTCAATAATAACACAAAAAGTATCCTAAAAAAATGATGCATTAGTATTAGTAGTAAAATCAGTGTTGATACAATGGTATACATCTCTGTGACATAAAACTATTTTATACACATAGAATAGTTCATGAAGTAGCAGTTGTGTTGTATAAAATATATGCATACTTTCTTGAGTTGTTTGATATGTGAAATAAGAAGCACAATAACCTTAGACATGATCTTTTGATAGGGAGTAAGGGCATAGTTGGATGATTTATTGGACCACACTTGATTTTGAGAGCTCAATTGAGTGGAACGAATGCTCAGTGTGTCTTTTGGTAATCTACAAAATAATGTAGCAGAGACTAGAATTGAGTGTGTAACAATCAGAATTGCAAGGGGTAAAAAAACAACCTTTCAAGAAGTCATTAATTGGTTTGAGATCCTCGTTTATGGAAAACTTAGTCACGTTGTATGTGTTTGAAATAATGAGGGGATATTTTCCTACGTAAACAGGATATCAAATATAAGTAATGTTATAACAAATGAGTGGCCTGTTACATAAAACAGAATAATAAATATTGTTGTTAACACCTTCTTATTTAAATTTTGCATATTGAAGCATAACAACAGTTGGAGAGTTTGTATCAGGTTTGGATTAATTGTATTTGATAAACTTCTCAGCATAGCCTTCCCAAAGAGTGCAGTTGATTGTGTTGTTGTTGTAATCAATAATAAATATAAACTCAGAGTTTGTATACAAATATAGTGATAAAATTACTTCTATGCATAGTAAACATACTTTTCGTCTCTCATGACAAAATTGACCTGCATTTTCTTGCCACCAGGCTGCATTTAGATGTATCCAATTTCGTCCACCATGTCAACAATGTCTGCATAACATTATGTCAAAACAGAATTTCATCATACAACTCAACAAATAAATTAATTAATATGGAATGCATAATAAATTACCTATCAATAAATCATTCTTCCATTTTCCAGTTACAATTTCTTCTAATGCAATAGTATCAATAGCCTTCTCATGGATTGAATGTTTGTTTAAATCACCAATTGTTGTTCCTCCGGTAAATTTCAAAAGATACTTGTGTTTGGATGGCTTGAAGACAACTTCGTTTAGCATAACCTGAAAGTTTTATATAGTAACAGTGTCACTTACAACCATATGAGAATAAATAATCTGGATATAAAATAGAGGAAGAACAACACGTATATCAGTCCCCTGCAATACAACAAAAACAATCATTTGAAACAAACAATAGGGTTGTTATAAACATTTAAAATACAATAAAAACCATGAGCGAATCGTGAAATCACCTCGTTATCCACTACAATCATCTCAAAGTGTTGTTTGGTGTTGGATATGATATTCCAGAGTTCCTTGCTATCACTGATGTCCTTCACAAATTCAAAAGATCTGGCCATGGCAGAAAAAGATAAATAGCATACAAAACCTACAAAAACAGAACAACAAAATGAATGTTAACAGGTTGTAACGTATTCGAGACATGTTGAAGACATGAATGATTCAAAAAAATATTCAAAGAAATCGACTTACACATATGAGAATGATGATATCACCGTCTAGGGGCTTCTCCACTTATAGGAATAGGAAGAAGGCAAAGGGGAAGATGAGAAGCAACGAAAGGATTTTTGGATTTTGAAGAAACCAATTTTGTGATTACCAAGGCAGGGCGGCGGAAGAGTTTGTTTCTCAAATGAAACAATTTGCTTTATGCGTGTAAATAAAATTTTCAAATAAGCCAATCAGAATAGTTTGTTATGGAACTCATTTAATATTTTGGGCCAATTGTATGAAAACAGATTTGACCCTGAAAAATCCAAAAAATTTTGGGCCATAATTTATACTCTTAATAGTCATTTCAACTACAGTAATCATTACTAATCCTAATTAATACCATCTTTCTAATTATTACTTACCCCTAATTATTACTTACATATTAATTATTTCTTCCATAAATAATTTCTTCAAACCCTAAGTAAATATAACACAACTTTTGAAATGAAGCGCTAGAGACATTGGAAAAATAAAAAAAGACCTTTCAAGTTCTAAGATGTCGATTAAAGTAATGTGTTGTATAATTCTATTGTCTTTCCACCATTCTCTGCATAAAAAAAAGTTTCCTCCGTTCCATGATAATTATTAGAATTAATTTAGATTTAATTAGATATTAATTTATATTTAGGAATATCTTTTAGATTGTTTATATCTTTGCTAGAAGATATATATCTTAGATCTTTGTAGAAGATATATTTTAGATTTAGTTTTGTGTATAAATAGCCTAGTGGGGTAGGTTATTGTAATTTCATTGTAAATCCTTATTTTGAAGCTATCAGTAAATATTCCTTTTGTCTTTTATCTTCCTTGTGCACCAACAATTGGTATCAGAGCTCCGGTTCGAAATCCACGGGAAAAGAAGTATTGTGATTAAGAATTACAATATTCTGATTCTGGGGGGGGGGTTGAGAAAACATTGATTTGGGAAACTCTGCGTAAATTGCATAAGGTAGAAGATGAACGGAAACGATGCCGATATTTATTCCAAGCTTCCAGTATTTGATGGCAAAAACTGGAATCGTTGGAAGATCCAGATGTGCGTGTTATTTGGTTCTCAAGATATGTTAGAACTTGTTACTGATGGCTATAATCTATTATAAGTAGATGCAACAGAGGCCCAGAAGATAACACATAAGGTGCTGAAGAAGAGAGATCAGAAGGCGTTGTTCTACATCTATCAATGTGTGGATGCGAATGTGTTTGAGAAGATTGCTGATTCTGAAACAGCGAAGGCTGCATGGGACACACTGGTCAGATGTTATGATGGTGACGCAACAATGAAGAAGGTGAAACTTAGGTCTCTCAGAAAGTAATATGAGAATCTCAACATGAAGGACAATGAGAAGGTTTCTGAATACATCTCTAGAGTGATTTTGATAACTAATGAGATGAAAGCTTGTGGAGAAACTCTGTCTGAACAAGTAATCATTGAGAAGATCTTGAGATCTTTAACTTCTCAATTTGATTACATTGTGGTAGAAATTGAACAATCTAAAGATCTGAGCACCATGAGAGTTTAAGAGCTGCAAAGTAATCTAGAGGCGCATGAGTTGCGTATGACTGCAAGAACTTCTGAGAGGGAAGTAGAGCAACAGGCTCTGAAGGTAACTTCTGGTAAGAAGCATCAGAAGCAGACTTGGTCAGAAGCCAGGAAGAAAACTAATGGTGGTCAAAGATCAGAAGCTTCAAACTTTGATAGGCAGAAGAATGTCCAGAAGGAAAAGGAGAAGTCTGACAAGAAGAATGTTCAGTGTTATTGTTGCAAGAATTTTGGTCACTATGCCAGAGATTGCTGGTCCAACAAAGAAAGGAAGTCAGAAGAAGCAAATATAGGAAGAGGAGACTCTGATGATGAACATGTGCTACTGTTGGATTATGAACTTGATGATCTGAATTCATCAGAATGGTGGTATATGGACACAGGGTGTTCAAACCATCTTACTGGAAATAAGAAGTGGTTGGTTGACTTTGACTCTGGGAAGAGTATAAAGATAATATGTTCTGATGATAAATAGCTCAATGCAGAAGGTATGGGAAATGGCAGAATCATTCTAAACAATGGGAAAGCAGCAGTGATCCAAAATGTTTGGTATGTACCTGGCATGAAAAGCAATCTGATAAGTGTGGGACAATTGGTTGAGAAAGGTTTTTCAGTTACCATGAAGGACAATCTTTTGAAGTTGTATGACTGTAATCAGAAGATGATTATGGAGTCAGAGCAGGGAAGGAACAGAACATTCAAGGTGAATGTTAGAGCTGCAGACTCTGAATGTCTTAGTGCAACAAGTGTTGTCAAGGATAGTGAGTTGTGGCACAAAAGATTTGGTCATTTGAATTTCAGAAGTTTAGGGCATCTGAAATCAAAGAATCTGGTACATGGAATTCCTACAATCAAGAAGCCTAAAAAGTCATGCAAGGTGTGCATGGAAGGGAAGCAACCAAGATTACCCTTTGCATCAGAAGTAGCTCCAAGAGCAAAACATGTCTTGGGAGTAGTACATTCTGATGTGTGCGGTATGTTTCCATTAGCATCGACTGGAGGGAATAAATACTTTGTGTCATTTGTTGATGAGTTCACCAGAATGACATGGGTATCTCTCATAAAGTTCAAACACAAGGTGTTTGCTGAATTCAAAAAGTTCAGACTGAAGGCTGAGAATCAGAGTGGCCAGACTCTGAAAATTCTTAGAATTGATGGTGGTGGTGAGTATAACTCCACATAATTCAGAAGTTTCAGTGAGGAGAATGGAATTGAGCATGAGGTTAGTTCTCCATATACTCCTTAACACAATGGTATTGCTGAAAGAAGAAATCGTACTTTGCTAGATAAGGTGAGAAGCATGCTAAAAGAGAAGAAGCTTCCTCATACTCTGTGGGGAGAAGCTATTGCAACTGCATTTTATGTGCTCAACAGATGTTCAACAAAGAAATTAAAGGAAATAGTTCCTATTCATAAGTGGACTGGAGATAATCAAAGTGTTAGTCATCTGAAGGTGTTTGGTTATATATGTTACAAATATGTCCCAGAAGCTAGAAGACAGAAGTTGGATGATAAAAGTAAAGTGATGTTGCTGGTGGGGTATCACAGTACAAGTTTGTACAAACTTTATTGTCCAGAAACTAACAAATTTGAGTTCAGAAGAGATGTCATTGTAGAGGAATCAGAAGTTTGGAATTGGGAAAAGTATCGTCCTGACTCTGATGATAGAACTTCTGAAGAAAGGTCAGAAACACATGTTTCTGAAGCTGGTAAAGACTCTGACTCCGAAGAAGATAAAGAAGGAGAAGATGATTCTGAGTCTGATGGTGATCCAGACTTTGAAGACAGTCAAGGTTCTGGAGAAAGTCCAATTTCCGAAGCAAGTGCTTCTGAAGGGGAAATTTCTGGTGTCCAAGGTTCTAAAGGTCCAGTTCAGAGGCAACAAAGAGTCAGAAGCATCCCAAGAAGACTTGCAGAGTTTGACATGTTGCAAGACACTGAAGTAGACTCTAAAGGAGAAGTTATTCAGTGTGCAATGTTAGTAGACTCTGAACCCGTGAGTACGAAAGAGGCTCTTAAGCAGTAAGTCTGGTCGCAGACCATGAAAGAAGAATTTGATGCTATAAAGAGAAGCAAGACTTGGAAGCTGACTGAACTTCCAAAAGGCAAGAAAGCCATCAACGTCAGATGGATTTTCAAGCAGAAGCTAAAGCCAGGTGGATCAATTGGCAAACAAAAAGCAAGATTAGTAGCAACAGGCTTCCTACAGAAGTCTGGGCTGGATTACTTTGAAGTGTTTGCACCTGTAGCGAGACATGAAATAATCAGACTAGTGATTGCAATAGCTGCTAATAGGAAATGTCCTCTGATGCATTTAGATGTAAAATCTGCATTTCTGAATGGTCTATTACAAGAAGAGGTGTACGTTTCACAACCTCTTGGATTTAAGAAAAAAATCAGAAAGGGATGGTGTTCAAATTACACAAAGCATTGTATGGATTGAAGCAAGCGCCCATAGCTGGGAATTTGAAGATTGATTCATTTTTCAAGGAACAAGGATTTCAGAAGTGTGAGATGGAGTATGGTGTTTATGTTCAGCACACTTCAGAAGATAATATGATTCTGGTCTGTTTGTACGTTGATGACATACTACTTACAGGAAGTTCTGAACAAGAGATAGTTGAGTTCAAGAAAGTTCTGATGAATGCTTTTGAGATGACAGATCTTGGAAAAACGAGTTTCTTTCTAGGGATGAAATTTATGTACTCTGAGAAAGGAATCATTTTACATCAGATGAAGTATGAACTAGAGCTTCTGAAGAGATTTAAGCTAGAAAATTGCAAGGTTGCTATTACACCTGCTGATACGAATCAGAAGTTGGACTCTGATTTTGATGGAGAGGATGTGAATGCTATAACTTTCAAACAAATGGTTGGTTCTCTAAGGTATTTGTGTAATAACAGACTTGATATTTGCTATGCAATTGGAATGGTTAGGAGATTTATGAGAAAACCAAAGTGGTCCCATTACCAAGCTGCAGTCAGGATTCTGAGGTATGTGAAGGGAACTCTGAAATATGGAGTGTTATTTCCGTCTGGAAGAAAGATCGAATCAGAACTTGAGTTATTCTGATTCTGATTGGTGCGGAGATAGAGTTGACAGAAGAAGTACTTCTGGATATTTATTCAAATTTTTGGGAGGTCCTATTTCTTGGTGTTCCAAGAAGCAACCTGTTGTTGCCCTGTCAACTTGTGAAGCTGAATATATTACAGGCGCTCTGACTGCGTGTCAAGCTGTGTGGATTCTGAACTTGCTAAAAGATCTGAAGATTAAGGTAAATAAACCTCTGAAGCTGATGATTCATAACAAGTCTGCAATCAATCTTGTCAAGAATCCAGTGTTGCATGGAAGAAGCAAGCATATTGAGACCAAATATCATTTTCCGAGGAATCAAGTTCAGAATGGAATATTAGAGGTTGTGCACTGTAGTACTCAGAAGCAGCTGGCAGATGTTCTGATAAAGGCTATCAAAACTGATCAATTTCTTGGTTTAAGGGATGAAATTGGTGTTGTCAGTTTTGGGTAAATATAAATTAAGGAATGCTGTTAGAATTAATTTAGATTTAATTAGATATTAATTTATATTTAGGAATATCTATTAGATTGTTTATATCTTTGTTAGAAGATATATATCTTAGATCTTCTTAGATCTTTGTAGAAGATATATTTTAGATTTAATTTTGTGTATAAATAGCCTAGTGAAGTAGATTATTGTAATTTCATTGTAAATCCTTATTTTAAAGCTATCAGTAAATATTTCTTTTTCCTTTTATTTTCCTTATGCACCAACAGTAATAATATATCTCTTTGTTATTATTGACGTTGAATATTTGATTTATGTAGTGGGAAAACATTGGCAGGTAGAGGGAGAAACGCATAATATATGTTATGGTTCAAAGTTGTAAATTTTTTATCAGTGATTTTATTTCTTCTGTTGCAACTGTTTATGTTTGATGTTAAAATTGTTGTTTTTCAAGTTTGGCATGTTAAAATTGTTGCAGCTATTATGAATCAAATCTTATCCATTGGCACGTTGAACTCTAAAGTAAAACAGGTTAATCTTCCACTATAATAATGCTTGCAAACTTTCTACTTGCTGAAAAAATG
Organism: Vicia faba; assembly: GCA_948472305.1. Taxonomy (NCBI): domain Eukaryota; kingdom Viridiplantae; phylum Streptophyta; class Magnoliopsida; order Fabales; family Fabaceae; genus Vicia; species Vicia faba. Next base: position 129,024,951 of record OX451741.1, read on the forward strand.
TTAGTTTGTTTTTCTTGGACTTTCAAGCGTGTATTTTCTTTTTAGTTTAATGTGTTTTTATATTGATTCACATTAATTAACAAGATGATTATTAGCATTAAATTTCCTACAAATACCTGTACAAATTTCAATATTTATCTGCAGAATTCAAAACTTGTAAAAAAATTAACCTACAAGAAACTATTCAAAATGTAGCCTGTTATTAGGCTTAGGCATTTGTTTTAGACAATGTTAAGTGTTAATATGGTTGAAAATATTAAATTTGATTTGAGTCTAAATTTATTAATTGGTTTTTGGGCTTAGTTATTTTGGACTTAAGTAGTTTTCTAGAAAATTCTTGTAATATTTGGAATCTCTAGATATTTCTTATAATTGTAATATTTTCTAGAATAGTCTTTAGATCTCTAGAGTTGAGAACTCTCTAGAATTAGTGTGTCTAGAGTTCTCCTTAGAGTACTATAAATAGAGATGTAATCTCATATATTTGTATCAAGCAAAAAAGTACAAAGTTCTTCTCCTCCATAAAGAATTATCCTACTTATCAAATTTATATTCAAACCTTCAATATTTTCACACACTTCTCCTTAATATAAAAGATCTTATTTCCAACAAAGACTTCGTTTTGACACGCGAGTAGCAAAGTTTCTTCTTCTCCTCCTTTTTCTTCTACAAAATTAGATTTCTCTTCCACCTTCTTCGAGAATCTACACTCGGTTGCGTAATAACCAATCTTGTTGCAGTTGAAACATTTGACTTGTGATTTATTTCTCCTCGACCATGAGGTTCCTCTTCCACGACCTCTTGTTGCTTGTGGATTCCAACTTCTTTCTCCATTGTTGAAGTTGTTGGAGTAGTTATTGCAACCGCCTCTTCGAACATGCTTGAATTGTTCCCTGTGAAAATGTCGGCAACTTGATTTTGAGACATTACATACTTCAACTTCACCTCTTTTTTCTCAATGCATTCTCTTATGAAGTGATAACGGGTGTCGATGTGCTTACTTATTTCATGAAAGACTGGATTCTTTGTCAAAGCAATTGCTGATTTATTATCAACACATATTTCCATTGGATCTTCTTGTGGCATTTTTAACTCTTTCAACAAGTTTCTTAGCCAAATTGCATGACAAACGCATGATGTGGCAGTGACATACTCGGCTTCACAAGTTGATAGTGTGACTATTGGTTGCTTCTTTGACATCCAAGTGAAAGCAATATCTCCCATAAAGAACACATAACCAGTAATGCTCTTCCTATCATCCAAGTCTCCACTCTGTCATACCCCAAATTTGCCCTACCTCGATGATTGTATTTTTCAAGATTAAAATAGAAGAAATATTTAATTAAAGGTGGTACAGCAGTATCTGATGACTCATCTTTATCTAAGACTAGGGGGTGTATTTTAATAGGGACTCTCTAAATCAGAAAGACTCATAAAATCGCTCGCGAAGCATGTTGGCCATGGGCCCATGCAATTCGAAAATAAAAATCACCCGAGTAATTAATAAATTATTAATTTATTAAGGACTACTTAGGTCTAATTTTCCAGTGAAATTAGGCTACTGAGTCCGCTAGGATTTATTGCTGTCAATAAAAAGGAGGGATAAAATTTAAAAGCCAATTTAAATTTTGTTGTTGTTAATAAAGAGGAGAGGGTGTGATCATCAAATTGTAGGCCCATTATATTAGATGCTGTCTTGTTTAGAATAAGAAAAGCAATATTATTAAGATTACTGTTTTAATTGAAAAGGGATATATAAAAGAAGTATGACTATTATAAAGAAAAGATTGTCTATTATTATTATTTTGAATAAATAAATAATACTGTTATTAAAAAAAAAACGTGACATTTGTCCCTTACTGTTAAATTCTTTAAAAAATAATAATTGTTCATTGTCATATACTTTCAATTGACTTTTTACTTTTTAATAAGTAACATAGCACAGTCAGTAAGGGAGAAAGACTGACAGTGTGAAGGTCACAGGTTCAATACTAACTTTATTTTCATTTTTTAAAACCACAAAAATCATATTTTCATTATTAAATTATCATTTTCGTATTTATTTATTTATTATATTTTGAAAATATTATTTTTTATTAAAATATTTATTTTATGTAAAAAAAGAGTCAAAATAAGTTATAAATAAATAAAATTTAATTTGGACTTTTTGTTCACTTTGAGCTAATTTTCTCTCCAAGTTTTTAATCTAATTTTACTCTATAAATAAGACAATTCCCACGGTATCAACAATCATCCAATAATATCCACAAATCAACAATCTCATCAACAATTCTCTATCTCTCTCACAAATATTTTTCTACGCAATTCTTTGATTTATTTTTGAGTTTTGTCTTTCACACACACTTAACCATATTTTTATCTTGAATAGACAATTACATACGACCTTCCATTTTATTTTTCAATTTATTTATCTTTTTAACACTCATACGGTATACACACTTACAAGTATTCATCTGGGCATGAAATTTTTAGAAACTTCTTTTTCTCTTTTCTCATTGAATTCTTTTTCCTGGTGAAACTCTTACTAACACTCATATATTCACACAGCAATTTCCCATTCCGCGAAGACAAGAACTCTCCAAAACTTCCAATGTCTTTAACATTACAAATTACTTTCTAAACTTAGCCATAAACTTGTATGTTATAACAACAATATCTCATGTTCCTCTAACAAAAAATATGTATATTGTTTAGAATTTTGTTTTGCAGGAGAAACAATTCAATGCCACCATCATTTACGGCAATGAAAGCCAGCCGTGAGATCCTCCACGACAAGCTCCGCCACGAGAAACCCACAACTCCAGTGATGAGACCCATTCTCCGGTCGCAGTTTCAGGCACACAACCGCTCGCGACCACCACGCTTCATCTTTCACCATCGATCCACCGTGCCAGGTTCTTCATTTTGTTTTTATTATTTTGGGTATTATGTTTGTTGGATTTGGTTTGTTTTGAAGAAGATAGAAAGATGAAGGCCATCGCGGAGAAGAAAAGAGAAGAAGCGCCATGTAAAAGAAAAGATGTAACAAATGCCATGTGTCAGCTTTTAAGTGGTTATAAGGTATAAAAAATGATTAAAAAAAATTCAATGTGGTGGTGTGTGTAGTCTGTCTCCTCCTTTATTTTTGGCATATTATGTATATTTTTTATTTTTGTTATATTTATGAATAGCAAAATTAGGGTTTAATGATAGTAATGGGCCTTGGGCTCAATTTCTCTACTCTTTTACTAATTTTACACCATCCTTAATTCATTATTGCACCCTTTTATTTATTTAAATTAAATTTTTAATTTAGTTTTATTAGACTAATTTAGGTTTTATTAGCCTTACAAAAGGATGTAAGAAAAAATATTATTATTAATAAACTTTGTACACATTCAAAAGACTTTTTACAATTAATTAATTCAACATTTTTTAGGATATCTATCTTCGAATAATTAAATCTGTCGACACATCGTTTACCGGTTTATTATTTAAAATCTTAAATTACGATCGAATATTAAAATCCATGCAATTCATTAAATATTCCACCTGCGAGCAACACGTGACCAATATCTGGCCAAGTGGTGAGGAAGAATATATGAGACTTCCCCTGCGTCCTTCATAACGAGCAACACGGAGCCAATATCCGGCCACATGGTGTGGAAGATTATATTATACTTCCTCCGCATCCCTCATGACGAGTAACACGTGGTCAATATCTGGCCCCGTGATGAGAACACGTGAGGAGGAGACTATATCAGACTCCCCTGCTCCACGTCTTAACCAAATCAAATACCAAAACAGCTAACCAATTACAAACTACATTTTCTACTAACATAACAAAAACCCAAGATATCTTCAAAAAAGGATTAAGGCGAATTACTTTCAAAATTAACTGCGTCTACAATCACTCACTTTTTAAAACCCAGACAAGGTTCAAGGATAAATTTGAAAGCAATTCAACGCGATGCTATAAAAAACACCAACCCAAACCCAGACAAGGTTCAAGGATAAATTTGAAAGCAATTCAACGCGATCCTATAAAAAATACCAACCCATACGAACTACAAATTGAGACTCTGATTCCTCATAAGAGGATACGTAGACATACGATCAAAAATCGTAGCGAGTTCCCCTATTAAAAAAATAGGACAATTTTCTTGCTAATTAAAACTTAAAACACCATTTCCCTCAAACCTAAACCTAGGGCTAATATCCTTGTGAACAAGGTAGACGAAAGGTGCCTAACACCTTCCTTTCGTCTAATTGAGTCGTAACCTAGAATCTTTGCCCGCAAATTAGGGTTTTCTGTTAGGTTTCCTTCCTTAGGATAAAAACTAATAGTGGTGACTCTTGATTTAAAAACCATTCGCAACACACTCCAATCGCTATCACTATAGAAAAAAATCTCATAATTATTAGAAGAGTAATAGTGAAAGCCAAAGTTAGTTGTACCTTTAATGTATCTAAGGATTCTCTTTTCCGCCTTGAAGTGAGTTGTTGTTGGAGCTTTCATGTATCGACTTACAACTCCTACAGCATAGAGAATATTTGGCCTTGTACTTGTTAAATAACATAGACTTCCAACCAAACTTTTGTGAAGAGTTGGATCCACATTCTCCCTGTTTTCATGCTTGCTTAACTTGCTACCACATTCCATCGGGGTGCCAACTGGATTGGCATCATTCATCTTGAACTTCTTAATGACTTATTTGGCATAGCCTTCTTGGGTGATGAAAATTCCTCTGTCTTTTTGCTTTACTTTAATGCCAAGATAATATGCCATGAACCCCATATTTGTCATCTCAAATTCATTTAACATGTCTTTCTTGAACTCTTCGAACATGCTTGGATTGTTCCCTGTGAAAATCAAGTTATCTACATACAAGCACACAATTAAAATATGTCCACTTTGCTCTTTGATATAGAGTGCATGCTCATATGGGCACTTGATGAATTTCTTGTCTTGAAAGTACTTGTCGATTCGAACATTCCAAGCTCTCGGTGCTTGCTTGAGACCGTACAATGCCTTCTTCAACTTCAAGACTTTTCTTCTTGCCCTTTTACTTCATAGCCTAGTGGTTGCTCGATATAAACCTCTTCTTCGAGAAAACCATTCAATAAGGCTGATTTCACATCCATTTTGATACATCTTCCATTCATTTTAGGCTGCCAAGAAAATGATCAGTCTAATAGTTTCAAGACGAGCAACAGGAGCAAATACCTTATCATAGTCAATTCCTTGTCTTTGACTATATCCTTTCGCCACCAATCTTACTTTGTATCTCTCCACATCTCCTTTTGCATTCTTCTTTGTCGTGTACACCCATCTTACTCCAATTCCTTTATGTCCTTGTGGAAGTGTAGTAAGTTCCCATGTATCATTCTTCGTGATAGACTTGATTTCTTCGTCCATGGCGTCTCTCCGCTTTATGTTTTCTACCGCTTCTTGATAGCTTAGAGGCTCACAATTACCTAAAAGGCAAAAGAGGTTAATGTCGTTTTGGTTTTCGGTTACCTCATAAAGCTCTTCAATGCTCCTTAGTCGTGGTGTCTTCTCACTTGAACTTGTTTCATCCAACCTTGGTGTCGGTGAAGAAGGTGGTGTAATATGTTCCTCTATCATTGGTTGTTCCATTTCTTCTTCTTCTTCTTCCTCTTCAAAGTAAGGAAGAAAATCATACTTGTCTTCTTGAGCACTCCAGTCCCAATAATCTTTTTCGTCAAACTCCACATCACGACTTATGATGATCTTTCCACTATTTGAGTTATAAAGCTTGTACCCTTTAGAGCTTGAGTTATAACCCACAAACACATACTTCTCACTTTTATCATCGAGCTTTGTTCTTCTTTCATCTAGAATGTGGGTATAGGCAATGCTTACAAATACTTTGAGGTAAGAGATCCCAGGTTTCCTTCCACTCCATGCTTCTTGGGGTGTCTTTTCATGCACGCTTCTTGTTGGGGAACGATTTGTCAAGTAAACTGCACATGCCATTGGCCCAAAACTACTTCGGCATCTTCTTGCTCTTGAGCATGCTTCGTACCATGTTAATTATAGTCCGATTCTTTCTCTCTGCTGTTCCATTTTGTTGAGGCGATCTTAGCACATTCAGTGGGCGACAGATTCCATGGTCTCCACAATATTTGTTGAACTCATTTGAAGTGAACTCTCCTCCTCAATCAGATCTCATGGCCTTGATGGAAAGACCACTTTCTTTCTCCACAAGAGATTTGAACTTCTTAAAGTTGTCAAATACTTCTGACTTCTCTTTCAAGAAATAAACCCATATTTTTCTGGAATAATCATCAATAAAGAGGAGAAAGTATTTATTCTTACCAAACGAGCTGGGTTTGATTGGTCCACAGACATCCGTGTGTATGAGCTCTAGTGGCTTTGTCGCTCTTGACGTTGATTTCTTTGGAAAACTTTTTTAGAATTGCTTCCCAATTAGACATCCTTCACAAAGTTGGTCTGGGTAGTTGATCCTAGGCAAGCCTCTCACCATCTCTTTCTTCGATAAACGTTCTAAACCATCGAAGTTGAAGAGAAAAGAAATAAGTGGTACTTGGACACTGGCGCAAGCAACCACATGTGTGGCGATCGAAGTATGTTCGTAGAGATCAATGAAGCGACAACTGGTGATGTATCATTTGGAGATGACTCAAAGATATTGGTCAAAGGAAAAGGTAAAATTCTCATACGCTTGAAGAATGAGAGTCATCAATTCATATCCAATGTCTATTATGTGCCTAACATGAAAAATAATATTTTAAGTTTGAGACAATTATTAGAGAAAGGCTATGACATCCACTTGAGTTTGGGACAATTTACAGAAATATTGTATTGTAATTGCTTTGACTTTTGAAATGTTATATTTGCAGTATGTGGTTTTTTTGGCATAGAATGGTTGTGAAGTGTTGAAGACTTGGTACATCAGTTGTTAGAATTAGTAAGCAGTTAAGATATTTTGTATAATGATATATTTATGTGTAGTATTTTAGTATTTGGTTTTTGTTTCATGAGGTTGTTTTGATATGCGAGATTCCTTAAATCAGAGTTAGCTCTGTCATTATTTGATAATTTAAATTCTGAATTAAAGTTTATTCAAATACTTTGAATTATTTAATATTTCTTTTACATATAATAACTATCATTATTATTTATATATTACCACGGCTATTAAATTCACAATTATTAGGTTATATTAGGTTACTATATTCAATGGACTTTTTAATATTCCAAAAAGATCTAATGTATTTTGTTTTTTCGTTCCAAAATGTTTATTGGTTTGTATCCATGTTACTGAATTTAGAGAGACTCAACGTATTGAATGTATATCATATTTGAAATTTAAGAGAGATGTGATGAGTACTACAAAGATAATATAAATGTATTTAATAACCATTATTATAAAATAAATATTAACTACTAAATATTATTATAATTCAATATTTTGACACAACAATATTATTAGAATTTAAAAAGGAGAGAGCTCATTAATTCTATATATTTTTTAAAAGAAATTTTTTTTGAGGGTTCTGTTTCATATTTAAAAAAGATGTCAACAATTATTTCCTAATCTACTAATTATATTTGTAGGATAAAAAAATCATGAAAACACATTCTTTCAAACACACAAATATATATATATATATATATATATATATGAACAAAATTATACGTTAAATAAAATATAACTTTTTTATATTTTGATGAAAAACATGTATAAAATAATGAAAATCTTTTAACCAAATTATTATTTTTCTATAAAAATCGAGAATTTTTTTTATTAATAACCATGTATTAAAATAATATTTCGCAAATAACCGCGTTTCGGAAAAAAATACGCAAATAACCATGTTTCAGATGACTCTCCAAATGAGGAGCCATTTGAAATGGCGCATGCACCTATATTTTAAGGGGAGGCGCCATCTCACTTGGCGCCTATGTGCTTAGGGCAATGCCCTAAGCCAAGTGAGATGGCGCCTAGGTGTTAATTTAGGGCAAAATGTGATTTTTTTATCCGGTGCGTTGCGTGTTCGATAGAGGATCAACAAAATGGACTTTTTATTAAAAAAATAATAATTACATCCAACTGTATTACATTAAAATAACAGATAAAAAAATAGAAGAAAAAAAACAGATAAAAAAATACAGGAAAAAAAAACAGATAAATCAGTGATCCCCCGGAACCCGGTAATGACCCTCGGTTCCGCATCCCCGTCCTCGCCTTTCTCGTGCTGGGTGTCGTCGTGTTTCCTGCTGCGGCAAGGTCGATGGCCCAGCGAAGTCAATGCGGTCCGGATCCATAAAATCAGTCAGATCTCCATATCTAGAAGATCCGCTTTGGTACAGTCGGTTACCCATACCCTCAAAGTTTGGTCGTGTTAGCGGTGGGTGGGGTTCCATAATGGGTCTGTAGCATTGATCGTCTGAGTACGGTGGGTAGAAAGGAAATGGATCTTGGGGTGTTTGGTATTGAGGATGTTGGGTGGTTTGGTGATATTGTGGTTGATGGTAGGTTGGGTCGGTTTGTTCGTAATCTTCCGACATTCCCATATCAGGGCTAAGGCTGGATGTTGAGGGGCCCATATTGGGATATGCGGAAGACTGAAATTGTGTGTGGGGTATGCGGGTGTGCTGGTATTGGGATTGGTATTGTGGTTGGGTGTGAGGAATATCGGGGTATTGGTAGTGTGGTGGTGATTGTGGTTGGTTGTGTGGCATTTGAGTGTAATTGTGTTGTGGTGGGGACTGTGGTTGGGTGTTTGTGGGTCTGTTTCTTCTTGGGGGTTGGTGGGAGGTTGATGGGTTTTGGGTTTGTTTATGGGGAAACGAGGGTTGTGCCTATTGTGTGCGTGGGTCAACCAAGTACCTTGGATGAGACACGTGTATCTCAGGGTTACTAACCGACCTGTACCAAGACAAATATTGATCTGTGTGTCGCATATTACCTTGATTAAGGAAAACCGGGAATTGCAAGACGTAGCGGTGACGCCTCTGCCACATCTTACACCATTCCGGAGCGAAGTCTTTCCAGTTGGTAAGACCCCACTGGGCGTCGACCCTTTTAAGATGCCATGGGGACAAACAAGTTGGATCACTTGGTATCTCTTAATGCATTCCGAACTGCATCTTCACACGGTCGTTGTGGTGCATCTCCACAATGTTGAACCGAATGATTGCAGTCTTCGCGGTCCAAGTTGCTGCATCCTTTGGGTTTGGATCATGGCCCAAACTCAAATATGGTCTCCAGACGAACTGCGATAAAATTTAAATCAGGTTAACGCAAAAGTAATGTATAAATAATTTAAATGAACAAAAGTTAAAAGCTACGACGTACGTCATATGGGCCTAAGTGATCCAACAGATTGCGGTAGAGTGCGACATTGAATCTTGGATTCTTGCCGTAATCCATACCCCTCACGCAGTACCTAAAGGAAATGAGAAACATTTTATTCTTAGCATATATTTGGGGAAGAGATGAATAGTTATAAATGCTATAACTTGATGACTTACTTTGTTGCGTACGGGAAATCGAAAGTGTTGTTGTTGACGGGGTTTAAGGACTCCATCCTCCACCAACCCCAGGCTTGTAGTAAAAAAGCACACCCATAAAATGTACATTTTTCCTTGACTGCATTTTTGCACAAGGAACTGTATAGGTGGGCTAAAACTGCAGAACCCCAACTATATTTTCTTGTTTTTTCAAAATTTCTTAGTAAATGTAAATACATAAAATTTACACTATTTCCCGTACTTTCAGGAAATAAAAATGTACCAAAAAGTATCATAAGATAAGTTCTGGCTTTTACTACCTTGTCATTCTCGGAGGAATTTTCATTTAATTCCAAACTTGCATAATGACTTTTCAGCTCAGTGAGTAGTATTCCCTGACCTCTCGCACCACCACCTTCTACCATATCCCTGCCCAACAGTTCTTCACACTGAGAGTTGGGTTGTTGAACCGACCCGTTCACGGCCTTACCATCGACAGAGAGACCTAGTAGCATGTACACATCCTCTAGCGTGATGGTACATTCACCTATTGGTAGGTGAAATGTATGGGTCTCTGGTCTCCACCTTTCCAACATTGCAAGAATGAACTTCGAGTCAATGGTGTAGTTGGAGATCTTTATGACATGTCCAAAACCTACGTATTCCAGATATGGTACGATAAATGGGTCGGGAGCCAGGTAGTTGTAAGAATGGATTCTGAATCTTTTTGTGTCCTGAGTTCATAATGTAACATGTGTAAGATTAAGTAAGAAGAACAACGCATTATCTGAAGTATGAAAAATGTATAACCAAAAAAGAAACTTACAAATGCGGCAATGTTTTCCCTTGTGCCTCTGTGAGTATCGCCCATTGTTAGAAGAGCCATTGTTTAAAATGCTTGAGATTATGAAAGACTTAGGAAGAGATAGAGAGTATAATAGACTTAGAAAGTTTAAGAGATTATGAAAGATTTCGTAGAAGAGAGTGAAACTTGTGTGGGTGTGAGAGATGTATGATATGGTATGTATTTATAGGCAAATAAATTTCATATAGTGGTTGTTGGTGCTTGCATGCATGCGAAGTGTCACTCTTGCAGGCTAGGTGGCAGCCTAGGGGGTTACATATATGCATGCATGCATGTACAAAAAATGAAAGGAGTCACTCTTGCAGGCTAGGTGGCAGCCTAAGGATGTATCACGATTGGACGGTAAGGGAGGCTCCATTGGACTTGGCGAAAGAGTACAAAAATGAATGGTGTCGCCACCCCAATTGGCGAATAAGAGGTGTCCTTTGTTGCAGCCTAGGCTCAGGCTACGTGACAGCCTTTGGGATTCCTTGCCTCAATGCATGTAAGCCCATTGGAGGTGATGGGAGGAGACTTACAACATACATGTATAGGTGCAGACTAGGGGCAGGCTAGGTGGCAGCCTAGGGGGTTACATATCTGCATGCATGTATCATGATTAGACAGTAAGGGAGGCGCCATTGGACTTGACGAAAGAGTACAAAAATGAATGGTGTCGCCACCCCAATTGGCGAATAAGAGGTGTCCTTTGTTGCAGCCTAGGCTCAGGCTACGTGACAGCCTTTGGGATTCCTTGCCTGAATGCATGTAAGCCCATTGGAGGTGATGGGAGGAGACTTACAACATACATGTATAGGTGCAGACTAGGGGCAGGCTAGGTGGCAACCTAGGGGGTTACATATCTGCATGCATGTATCACGATTGGACAGTAAGGGAGACGCCATTGGACTTGGCGAAAGAGTACAAAAATGAATGGTGTCGCCACCCTAATTGGCGAATAAGAGGTGTCCTTTGTTGCAGCCTAGGCTCAGGCTACGTGACAGCCTTTGGGATTCCTTGCATGTAACATTATTGGCAGTCTTGGGGGGTTGCATCCTTACTTAATTGAAATTTTTAGCCTTACGTTTATCATAACATTGATTCACATAATCTGTCAAATCTTCCAACCTTCAAACGTTCTTACAACCAAACCTTCAAACCTGCAAACAATCAAACATATAAACTTTCGAATCACTCGTAAAGTTCAAACATTCCAACCTTCAAACATTACAACATTCAAACCTTCATACAATCAAAAAACCTCAAACATTCCAACCTTCGAATCACTCATAAAATTCAAACATTCCAACCTTCAAACATTACAGCATTCAAACCTTCATACAATCAATAAACCTCAAACATTCCAACCTTCGAATCACTCATAAAATTCAAACATTCCAACCTTCAAACCTTAAAACAATTCTACGCAATGGCCTCCGCACCACAATTTGTCGTCAAAGCACATTTCAATGGTGAGACATACATTTGTCCCACCGTTGGGTTTTTATTTAGAGACACAGACAACATCCGATTTCTCTTAAACGGGAAAGCCAATTTCTCGTACTTCAAAAAAAGATTGGAGGCCAAACTTGAACGAGGCCCGGTGTCCCAGATATTTTATCAGAATCCAGTTTTCTTTGGAAACAACCAAGTAATGTTTTATAAGGTTGAAGTTCAAGATGACGAGGATCTCCAGAATATGTTTTCTAGCCATGTCTATTCTGGGTACGACTCTATTGAGTTGTACGTTATGCTGCGAGAGCCTCAGGTGACACAGGAGGTTGATCCTTTGGAGAATGAATAAGCTGAGGTAGATGCAGTTGATGATGAAGAAGAAGATAACGAGTTAGAGTTTGATGAAATGGTGAATGATGATTCCGACGATGATGGCATCCCTAGTATTCCTGCAAACAAAATCTACACACCACCTCCGCACATGACAAACTTCAACATGGGCGGAGATGAACCTTCTACTGACTTATTTTTCAATCTGTATATGCAGTCGGATGAAAATTTAAAAGAGAAGGACAAGTTTCGTAACAGAGAGAAATGCATCAGGGCCATTAAAAAATTCCACATGCTCAACTCGGTTGATTTTAAGGTGGATTGTGTCAACCCGGAAAGGTACAAGATCAAGTGTGTCCACCCTGACTGTATGTTCAAGCTGACCGCATCATACAGATTAAGAGGTGACTGCTGGGTCATAGGTTCCATGACTACCCACACTTGTGTAAGTTCCACTCAATCACAGGACCACCGAAAACTCAACTATGATCTAATCTGTCAAGAAATCCTACCCCTGGTCAGCAACGACCCATCTTTGAAGGTGAAAACAATCATCTCCCACATCACCACAGTTTTTAACTACACTTCGTCTTACCGTAAGGCGTGGTTAGCAAAGGCTAAGGCGATTGAAAGGGTGTACGGAAACTGGGAGGAGTCATACCAAGAACTTCCCCGCTACCTAAATGCACTCAAGACGTATTCTCCAGGTAGTGTTTACGTTCTGGAAACAGTGCCAGCATATGCCCAAGATGGTAGTCTACTAAATGGCAACGGCATATTCAGTCGCGTGTTTTGGGCATTTCAACCATGCATCACAGGGTTTGCATCATGCAAACCAATTATACAAATTGATGGGACTTGGTTGTATGGGAAGTACAAAGGCACGCTATTGATGGCAGTTGCACAAGATGGCAACAACAACATTTTCCCCATTGTCTTTGCCCTTGTCGAGGGGGAGACCGGTGGTGCTTGGAGCTTTTTCCTGAAAAATTTGCGGACACACGTGGCTCCTCAACCAGATCTCTGTTTGATCTCGGACAGACATGCCTCCATTGAAAGTGCCTACAATAATCCAGTAAATGGTTGGCATGACCCTCCTTCTACGCATGTCTATTGCGTTAGGCATATCGTCCAGAATTTCTCGAGGGAGATCAAGGACAAAACATTGAGGAAAGCGGTTATGAATGCGGGATATGCATTGACACAACCCACATTCAAATATTACTGCAACGAGATCCGTTTGTCTAATCCGGAAGCCGGTAGGTGGATCGACAATATTTCGGTGGAAAAATGGACTAGGTCATACGACAATGGCCAAAGATGGGGGCATATGACAACGAATCTTATTGAATAAATGAATGGGGTATTCAAAGGCATATGAAACCTCCCAATCACTGCCTTGGTAAAATCTACGTATTTTAGGATGGCTGCGTTATTTTCCAAAAGAGGTGAAATATGGAATGCGGTGTTGCAATCTGGACAACTATGGAGTAAAAGCTGCATGAAATACATTAAGGCTGAAAGTGCTAAAGCCAACACTCACATGGTTATACGGTTTGACCAACACAGCCACAACTTCATTGTGAAAGAGACAATCGACCACAATGAAGGCCTGCCAAGACAAGAATATAGGGTCATTTTACCTTTTCAATGGTGCGATTGTGGCAGGTTTCAAGCATTCTGTATGTCTTGCTCTCATGTCATTGCCGCTTGTGCTCATACCCATCAAGACGCGCTGCAACTTCTGTCAAACATTTACAAATCTGAAACGTTGCTCAACGTTTACAACAACAACTTTCCTTTGGTAGCAAAACCAGATTATTGGCCTGCATACGACGGCGAAATAGTGTGGCACAATGACCAAATGCGAAGGAACAAGAAGGGTCGTCTCAAAAGTAAGCGCATCACAACAGAAATGGACGATCTTGATAGGTTGGAAAGAAAGTGTGGTTTATGCAGTCAGGTCGGACACAAAATAGCAAAAACTGTCCGAATCGGGCGTCTGGCTCGACCACATAAATATTGTAATACATAAAATCTTTTCTTAATTGTGTTGTAAACATTTGGGTTTTCCGTTAACAGATTTTGCTACAATTATTAAAACGCGTACAAGAATAATTAACGATATTCCATCTAGGAAATTACAACTGTTAACACAATTTCATCTGACCCATGCATCATCAACATTACATTGCTGTCTGTTTTGACTTCCTCCAACCACACATTAGGTCTTCCTGTCGCATATGAGGTTGTTGTTCATTTTCGCTGGATCCTTCGAATTTTTTCCCCCTCCGCAATGTCTCCATCTAGCCATCGCATCAACTCCCGCTTCAGACGCTCCATGGAGTGAATGTGCCAGAATTTCATTTTCATCGCAGGTTTCGTGCCGGAGAAGATAACGTAACCATCTCTGCTAAAAATCATAGGCGACATGACGCAAATAACAGAGTACAAAATAAAAATACAGTGCGAGAAAGTGTGAGAAATTTCAGAGAAACAGACGAATTATTTATAAAACAGCATTTTGCCCTAGTTTTGCCCTAGGATCCAAGTGAGATGGCGCCTCCTCTCACTTTTAAGGATCATGCGCCATCTCACTTGGCTAAAAGCCAAGGGAGGCGCCAAGTGAGATGACGTCTAGGGCAAATTGGTAGGTGCATGCGCCATTTCAGATGGCTCCTCCTTTGGGGAGTCATCTGAAACATGATTATTTGCGTAATTTTTTCCGAAACTCGATTATTTGCGAAATATTATTTTAATACTTGGTTATTAATAAAAAAAATTCAAAAATTGACTTCACTCAATTAAGTAAAATTTTGTTTTAGAATTCTTTTAAAAATATATGATATACATGACAACCATATATAATATTATGAGATGATATAAGAGATAAGAAAATGACTCAATAATTTATTTTTATTTCAAAACTAATTTAACAAAAAATATTTATTTAATTTTTAAATAAAGTTATATTAAAATAATTGAGATAATGTTAATTTAAATGCTTAAAATTGATAATAAATTTTTTATTAAACCATTTTTATGTATTTACTTTAACATTAAATATATATATATATATATATATATATATATATATATATATATATATATATATATATATATATATATATATATATATATATATATATATATATATATATATATATATATGAACAAAATTATACGTTAAATAAAATATAACTTTTTTATATTTTGATGAAAAACATGTATAAAATAATGAAAATCTTTTAACCAAATTATTATTTTTCTATAAAAATCGACTTCACTCAATTAAGTAAAATTTTGTTTTAGAATTTTTTGTAAAATATATGATATACATGACAACCATATATAATATTATGAGATGATATAAGAGATAAGAAAATGACTCAATCACTTTTAATAAAAATTAAAGGTAATTTATTTTTATTTCAAAACTAATTTAACAAAAAATATTTATTTAATTTTTAAATAAAGTTATATTAAAATAATTGAGATAATGTTAATTTAAATGCTTAAAATTGATAATAAATTTTTTATTAAACCATTTTTATGTATTTACTTTAACATTAAAATGGTATCAAATCACATTTAAAAAAATTTGAGCGCGTCAAAAAGTAAATATCATCCAATAAAGAAAATGTAGAGAATTTGTAGATATAAGTTTTATTTAATTTTTATGTTCTTTTTAACAATATATGTAATACGTAATATATTAACTATAATCATACATAATATATTCTCTTAATTCATACATATTTTTATATATATTTTTTAACCATAACTATATAACTTTTATTTAATATTTATATCGATTTTGCGCGACCCGTACGAATGCACGAGTCTTTTAACTATATAATTTTTAATTATTATTATTATTATTATTATTATTATTTATGTATATTATCCAAATAATTCTTATGAGTTAAAAATAAAATAAATTTCATTAATGTATTTTTTATCATCGTAAAATAATATAAACCGATTTATATAATTTTTTAAAGAAAAAATAATGTTTAAAACGTGTCAATAATTAATGAAGTTAAAGGCTAAAATATGAAAGTTGCGTAGCAGTGGTACTGACATACAAAAATGTAAGACTATAAGTAATTGATCTTTTACTTATCCCTTTATAAATAAATTAAAATGTTACATTTTTTACTTAAGAGAGTCGCAAAACCATATGTTTAAATTTTGAAACTTAATTGTGTTTAGATTTATTTTCTATCAGATGATAAAATCATATAATATCAATAGCACCCATAAATTTACAATACAGAAGAATTTAAAAATTATAGGCATGCCGACGGGCCGAACCTATTTTTTCGACGGACCAACAAAATATTTACTTAAATTAAATAGATATTAGAGATCATATGTTTAATAACTTCTGAATTACTATAGCATATAACTTATAAATTACTACACAAATTTAACAAACATAATATTATTCAATTAATTACATCTAATTAAATTATTATCAATTTTAATTTGTTTTATTTTATAATGTTTGTTAATAGAAATTATAAAATTAAAATTATAAGTAATTATAAAAATTATAGATATGTCCGACGGGTCAAACCTGTTTTTCCACCATATATTTAGTTTAATAGCAATTACCAAATCTTTGTATATCCTGACAACTACTACAATTTTGATAAATTAAATTAATATTTGTATGAGAATCATCATTGAAATCTTTTTTTTTCCTGTTAATTCATATATATTTTTATATAAATTTCGTAATCATAACGATATAATATTTGTTAAATATTTATATCGACTTCTCGCGACCCGTGCGAACGCACGAGTCCTTTACTAAACTTTAATTAAAACTAGTCACTTGATTAATCTCATGAAGTTTTTTCTTTATAATCATGAGTGTATTCAAATAGAGTACAAAGGATACTCTAAAGCCCGAATACAATCTACTTCTATTATAAATTTATTATAAATTGATAAAAATCAAAGTATATGGAAATGCGTTTATTACCCTCTCTGACTCCAAGTTCAATCTTTTCTTATTACATGGACAAATATAGTTTTTTGTAACACTACTATCACCATATGCATTTGACAATTAATGTAGCTGAGGTGTCATCACATAACATTTTGATATATTTTTTTTAATCTTAATCAGTTTATCACATTATTATTCCACTAATGCAGGATTTGAATAGCCTAAACCTAATACGGCTGATGTGCCGATACCAGAATTGGTTTTTAGGATTAGGTTATAATCGAATTGGAATTTTTATTTGATAGGATAAGGCTATCAAGTGTTATCTTGTGAGGAACATTGTTGAACAGGCTGCAGTTAGAGATATTCAGGAAGCTTGCATTTATGATCATATTGTTCTAGACTCTTTTTTGTTTGTTTGTTGATTTTGAATGAATTGATTTTGTGTTTTTTTGTTGATTTGATTGGTTTTCGCTTTTGTCATTTGTAGAATACACTCTTCCTTAGTTGTATGTGAAGATACGGTATTGTGTGTCTTGTGCTATCCAATCTCATGTTGTGAGGGTCAGATCTCGCATTGATAGGAGGAAGCATGACCCTCAACAGTGTTTCATTAGGCACAGGGTAAATATTTTTTCATTTGTTCTGTTTGATTTTTTTGTTATAAATGATTAAGTTTAAATGCTTGAAGGTTGCTTTTTCCTCTTTATATTAGTTAATAACTATCAATGTTACACAATAGCCCATAAAATCTAATGTTGATAGGTTTTTAACAATGATAATAACTTAATTAGATTGGACCCCAACTTTATCTAAATTTTTAGTTAGGAAAAACTCAATGAGTTTGCTTAATTAGTCTGGTTTCAATCTTGCTCCTTATGACTTGATTTTCTATTTTCTGACTATTTGTTTATTCTTTTTCTAATTTCTGTTAATTTTCAATTAGGCACGGTTTTTATGTTAGTTGTTAGGTTTAGTTTTTTCTGTGAACTGGTGCATGGCTGATTTAGTTGAGCTGAAGTTGTAGGCTTGTGTGTAGAGTTTCACGTGAACATTACCTTTTGTAGGTTTTAAACTGATGTGGTAAATTGATGCAGAATTTGGATGGACTATATCTGTGTATTGTGTGTTTCATGTATAATTATGTGCAATGATTTTTGTAGACATTGTGTATGTATGTATGTGTAATTAAATGTCATTGTTGAACCAGTTTTGGACCTTTTGAATGCTTGAGTTGAATGGTTGCTTAATGTCCATGTAGAAATTTGAGTTGGAGTTTTGAAACAAAACAAATTCGAATGGTATACTTGGATTGCTACAAAGTTATGTATTGTGAACACTTTAACATACAAACTGCATATATTCTGGCTGGTTTATGTTCAATCATGTATGCATGCTTTTGGAATGGTTGATGCTATCTTGGTGTTTGTTTTGCATATGTGAACTGACTTTGATGCAGAGTTGTGAGATGCATAACTCTTGAATGAAATGAATATGTATGTTTTGATGTAGGTTTGTCAAGACTGAAAAGTTTTTAGGAAGAAGTTGGTACGGCAAAAACTGAGAAGTTCTTAGGAAGATTATCAAGACTGGGAAGTTCTTAGGAAGACTGAGAAGTTCTTATGATATATTTTGTAGAACAATGTTTGACATGTAGTATTTGGTTTGTGTTTCATGAGTTTCATTAGAAACATTCTCTTTCAAGAAAACCACAACCATCTATAATTAATGACAGACCCAATACTATATATTCTGGACAATATGAATCTTTACCCTATAACTATCAACCTACTGCATAGCTCTTGATTCATCTTTATTAATCCAGTTTGTTTGCTAACAGGATTATGTTGCAACAAGGTGGTACAAGGCTCCTGAGTTGTGCAACTCCTTTTTCTCCATGGTGCAATTTATGTTATATTTATCCTATAAGATTCTGTGATATCCTATATATATGTATGTATGTAATTTAAAAAAATAATAAAATTGTATATTCATAAAAAATTTGTGTGTTCACTGATCATAATTGTCTCATGTTTTTATTTTTATAAAAAGAATTATTTGTATAATTTTTTAGTATAAATATTAAGTTTTTATCATTAAAAAAGCTAATATTTTTTTAAGTCAATTTTATTTTTTCTTTAAAAATATTTGTTATTTATATAAAATTAAATTTCAAAATTAAATATTAATAATAATAATAATAAATAAATTATAATAATAATTAGTATTCAATTAATTTTGATAACTTCTCGTTACCTAAAAAAAACTATTTAACCTACAATCACGTTTTCAAATATTTATTTTTAATTAATTTATAATAAATACTAATTATTAATTTTTTTTAATGACTCTTTATATATATATATAAAAATAATAATCTAATACCCATATTTCCAATTAACCTATTTTTTCAATTATTTCCGTTATAAAAAATTATACGAATATATTTGATACAATTTGGTAATCGTTATTAAACTAAATATATGGTGGAAAAATAAGTTTGATCTGTCGGACATGCCTATAATTTTTATAATTACTTATAATTTTAATTTTACAATTTATATTAACAAACATTATAAAATAAAACATATACACTAAAAAAATATATTATTTTAATAACAAATTAAAATTGATAATAACTTGATTAGATTTAATGAATTGAATAATATTATGTTTGTTAAATTTGTATAATAATTTAGAAGTTATATGTTATAGTAATTCAGAAGTAATTAAATATATAATCTTTAATATCTATTCAATTTAAGTAAATATTTTGTCGGCCAATTGAAAAAATAGGTTCGGCCCGTCGGGCATGTCTATAATTTTTAAATTCTTCTGTATTGTAAGTTTATAGATGCTATTGATATTATATGATTTTATAATGTAATTGAAAATAAATTTAAACACAGTTAAGTTTTATAAGCCAAGTATCAAGAAAGATATTTGACTTTGAATATTTTTTATAGAAGCATTCTTGTTAAAATCTAATCTGATAATGAAGGATTATTGTTATGTTACGTTTGTTTTGTATCCTGTTTGATGCAGAAATTAATGTACTGGACAAAAAAATATCGCTGAACAAAATCATGAATTTTTGTCCCCATTAAATCATGGGACAACTTTTTGTCCCAAAAAAAAAAAATCAAAACACCATTTTTTTTTAATCTCTTTTTCATAATTTAATATTTTAATTCATCGATATATCAAATAAAATAGAGAAAAAATTTCTATTTATCATTTTTCTTCTCTTCTCATGTTTAATATTTTGATTCATAAATATCAATATTTTTATATCAATAAAAAAATATTATATTAATAATTATATTATTTTATCTGCTGCATAAATATATTATATGTTCTGGACTGGGCCCGACATGCCCAAGAGCATTACTAAGGCCCAGTCCAATGGGACTCACCAAGGACCACAATGGGCAAAGGCCCAATCCAATGGGACTCACTAAGGACCACAACGTCCATGCCCGACACCCTGATGTCCACCTCGACATCTCAGTGTCCAGCCCGCGCTACGAAGTCACGCTCGACAGACTGCCGTCCAGCTCTATGCCCTGGCTTCCAGCTCGACATTCGCTGTCCAGCTCGGGGTCTTGGCGTCGAGGTCGACACCATGCTGCACTGCTCGACATGGACTCGAGCTACCTTGCTAGGGCAGACTTAGTCCTCTATTGCCCCAACGATACTTCGTAAAGACCGCGTCTCTGTCCGCCCGCACTTCACGCAGCACCTCCAGGAAGGGGACCACGTGCTGATCCCCACTACCCACGTAGAACCTGGCAGTTCCTCCATTGGGCCAAATCCGCCCGGCCCAATGAAGGAACCTTGGCCCAGCGCTGGGGGCTATAAATACCCTCTGTTTCCAGAGGGTCAGATAATCATCAATTCTAACCTCAACTCTATTATCTGCTAGTACTCCCACTGACTTAAGCATCGGAGTGCCTTGCAGGTACCCCCCCCCCTCCTCGTTCAAAAAGCCTTCAGCTCGGAGCAGCCGTGACGGTCCAAACCTTCTGATCAGGTCAGATCAGTGGCGCCGTCTGTGGGAAACAGCTTCCCCGTCTAACGAACAGTTTTCAAAGACCAAAGCTCAATCCATTCACTGTCATGGCCTCTCCAACTCGTGAAGAACAACACTCTCGCGTCCTCGACGCCAACAACGGTCCCGCGGACAAGAATGGGCACCTGGACAATCCCAGTGGCGCCGGCCACAATGCCGCCCCCCTGACAACCGCCCCTGGACCTTCCACCCGCAGGGACGGGAACACTGCGTCCTCCTCGACAACTCCTCCAGGACTTGAAGACGATCCGGAAGCCCTCGCCTATCGCCAGGCTGCCCAGTTCTATGAAGTCCAAGCCCCTGCCGGGGCAGATGCCACAGCTCAGGCACTGTTCGCGGCCATCAACCAGACGAACTATCTCCTGTTCGCGCAAGGAGAAAGACTTAGGGCGCTGGAAAATGATCGACGCCCCCCGAGGAGGCATCAAAGGCCACCATCTCCACTTCCTCGGGTCGAAGAAGTTCGACACCCTACTCCCCCGCGGAGACAGTACATGGAACACTCTAGGAGCCCCTCTCCCGCACCAAAGCAGAGGCGGCCCCAGTATGAAAGACAGCCCGTCATCCCTGCCGAAGATCCCGTTCGCGACGCCTCAAGACACGAACGGAGGCACAACAGAGACGGACATGTGACCTTCGCCCACCGAACATCACGTTCAAGAGAATCCCAGCACGAACAACGTGCCCGACACAACTACAGGACCCTTTCTCTTTCTCCAGAAAGGAGCGACGAGGACGACCCCCGCGGTCCCCTGTCGCAGGCCATCATGGACGCACCTATTCCCCCGGGCATGGAGAAGCCCCCACACCTGAAAGAATATGATGGAGTGGCAGACCCAGTCGACCACATTGACGGGTTCGAAGCCATGCTCCACTACCACAACGTCGGGGGCCCCATCAAGTGCCGTCTCTTCCCAACCACTCTCAGGAAGGCGGCCATGGACTGGTACAAGGGACTTGCCCCGGGCTCCATCACCTCGTGGAGAAACTTGAAAAACCAGTTCATCAGCTCCTTCACAGCGTCTCGTCGCCATCCAAAGACTGAGGCAGCCCTCGAGGCCATCATTCAAAGGCATGATGAGACCTTGAGGGAATTCATCAACCGCTTCAACCGGGAAGCAATACAGGTCCCCTGCGCGGACCACATGAAGAGGTATTTGCTGGAGAGGGGCCTCCTCCCCGGCACCGAATTCAGGAAAGCTGTAGGCATCGAGCCACCTGCAACTTTTGATGCTCTCCTCGACAAAGCCCGAGCATATATGGACTACGAGGAGAGAGAAGCTGCCAACAGGGCACGAGACTCCAGGGCTCGCAACCACGGCAGCAGCTCGAGACAAGACCCTCCTCCCCGACGCACCGGAGAGAAGAGGAAGGAAGACAGACCCCGGGAGGTCCGGGAACAAAGGGGCCCCTCGGGCAGGTTTACTGAGTACACTCCGCTCACGGCTTCCCGCGAGCGTATTCTGGCGGAGTGTGCAAGCACAGATTTCAAGGACGGTGGCGTCAAGCGTCCCCGACCAGCTCCTGCCAAGCCAGGAGTAGATAAAAACAAATACTGTCAGTACCATAGGAGTCATGGTCACTTGACAGAGGACTGCGTCCACCTGAAGGATGCTATTGAAACCCTCATCAAAGGGGGAAGACTTGCACAGTACAGAAGAAACGACGCTCCCCGTCGTGAAGCCCGCGAGGAAAAGGAGCCCGAAGAAGATGCCCGACCATCTGACGAGTCGGTGCCAATTCAGACCGCCTTCTCGATAACCAGGCCCGAGGATTTCGAACTTCCCGAGCTCCTGCAGGAGCCCCTGACCACACACAGCAGGTGGGAATACTTCCCCTCCGCCATGGTCATCAACGGGGGCGGGTTCAGCGACCTCACCATCAACTCAGCCAAGAGGAAGTTGGACGAACTGGTCGACAAAGCTCCCCCTCAAACTGTGACTTTTGAAATGGTGAGGGGCAGATCAGAGCCTATCACATTCTACTTGGAAGAGCTCCCCGGCGGAGCACCGAACGCAGTCATCCCCTTGCTGATAAGGGCGAAGATGGCCAATTTTGACGTGCATCGCATCCTGGTCGACGAAGGGAGTTCCGTCGACGTGATGTACACCCAGCTGTTCCGGACCTTACAATTGGACGACTCCCATCTGTCTCCATATATAGGTTCGGACCTTCAAGGCTTCAACGGCTCGACGTCCAAACCTTGGGGATATGTCGAGCTCCTCGTGACATTCGGGGAAGGAACTGCTACAAGACAGGTGAAGGTCCGCTTCCTCGTCATTGACTGCCCATCCCTGTACAATTGCATCTTGGGAAGGCCGACATTGGCGGAATTGACAGCGGTCCCCTCAACTGTCCACCTAAAGATGAAGTTCTATACCAAGAGGGGGAGCGTAGCCACCATCCAGGGCGACCTCGCTGCTGCCCGCCGGTGCTTCAACGCCGCTTCAAGGGGTCGGGATACTGTCGACGTGGGTCCCAGCACTAGGCCCATCAAGAAGACAAAGCAAGAGCCCGACACAGCATCTCCTGAAGTAGAAGTTCAGAAGGCTCCACCAAAGGTCGACTCCATTGCGCTCGACGCCCGTTTTGACCAAGATGAACCGGCCAGCAGCGAGCAAATCCCCCTCCGACCTATTCCGGACGGTGATTTCGAACTCGTTCCCCTCGGAGCAGACCCGACCAAGGGAGTGAAGATTGGCAAGGACCTCCCCGACTTGGCCAGGAAGCAAATCAAGGCCTGTCTGCGCGAGAATGCTGATCTCTTCGCCTGGAGCGCTGCAGAGATGCCCGGACTCGACCCTGAGGTCGCCTGTCATCACCTCGCCATTGATCCAGCCGCCAAGGCAGTAGTACAACGTAGGCGTAGGCAGTCTCCAGAAAAAACGGAGGCTGCTGAAAAAGCTGTAAAAGACCTCTTAGAGGCAAATTTTATTTCTGAAGCCCGGTATTCCACCTGGCTGTCAAATGTTGTACTTGTCAAAAAGAATAATGGAAAATGGCGTATGTGTGTTGATTATACCGATCTCAATCGGGCTTGCCCGAAGGATGCTTTTCCTCTACCGAACATTGATATGCTGGTCGACAACTCGGCCGGCTACAAAACTTTGTCGTTCATGGACGCTTACTCGGGATACAATCAAATCCCAATGGCTCCGGGCGACAAACGCTGCACGGCATTCATGACCAGCTCGGGCAACTATTACTACAACGTAATGCCCTTCGGACTAAAGAATGCCGGCGCGACGTACCAACGCATGATGAACAAAGTGTTCAACAAACAGATCGGCGACATGCTCGAGGTATACATGGACGACATGATCGTCAAATCTCGAGCAGACACCGATCACGCAGCTCATCTCAAGACTGTCTTCGCCCAAGCAAGACAATGCAAAATGAGGTTCAACCCCGAGAAGTGCACATTTGGGGTTAAGGCAGGGAAATTCCTCGGGTTCTATCTAACAGAACGAGGGATTGAAGCCAACCCCGACAAGTGCCGGGCATTCGCCGACCTTCCGACTCCAACGTCGAAGAAGTCGATACAGATAATGAACGGCATGTTGACATCACTTTCGCGCTTCGTCGCGAAGTCCGCTCAGCACGCCCTTCCCTTTTTCAAACTCCTTCGAAAGGAAGCAGCCTTCGAATGGACCGAGGAATGCGAGCACGCGCTCCGCCACCTGAAGCAGAGCCTATCTCAACCGCCCGTACTCTCTCGACCAGATGACAACGAGCCACTTTACCTATACTTGGCAGTTTCAAACGAAGCCATTAGTGCAGCTCTTGTCCGCGAGACTCCAGACGGGCAGAAACCTGTCTACTTCACGAGCAAAGCCTTACAAGGCCCCGAGAGCAGGTATCAACAGATAGAAAAGGTTGCACTGGCCCTCGTCAATGCTGCGAGGAGGCTCAGACACTACTTTCTGGCACACACCATCGTCGTGCGAACCGATCAACCGGTGAGACAACTCTTGGGTCGGCCAGACATGGCGGGCAGAATGCTGAAGTGGTCCCTAGAACTCTCTGAATTCGACATTCAATACGAGAGCAGGAAAGCCCTGAAAGCACAAGCCCTGGCCGACTTCGTCGCCGAAATGACCTCTAACGACATTCCCCCGGGAAAGGAACACAAGTGGACCATCTTCGTCGACGGAGCCTCCAGCTCGTCCGGAAGCGGCGCAGGGATCCTCCTGGAAAACGAAGAAGGGGTGGTAATCGAGCACTCCTTGGTTCTCTCCTTCCCGACATCAAATAACCAGGCAGAATATGAAGCCCTGCTCGCGGGACTGAGATTGGCCGAGGACTTAGGAGCCCGCGAAGTTCAAATTTACACCGACTCCCAGCTCGTCGCTTCCCAAGTACAAGGAAGCTACCAGGCCAAGAATGACAACCTCATTGAGTACTTGAACCTAGTCAAAAAACACATGGCAAAATTCGTACGAGCAGAAATCTCTCATGTTCCCCGCGAGCAGAACACGAGGGCGGACATATTGTCCAAACTCGCGAGCACGCGAAAGAAAGGCGGGAACAAATCCGTCATCCAGGAATCTCTGGCACGGCCGAGCATCGAATCACCCTCGACTACGGTAGAGGTTCATGCTATCGGGGACGCCACGTCTTGGATGACCCCGGTCTATAATTTCCTTACAAAGGGAGAACTCCCGACGAACCAGGCCGACGCAGCCACAATAAAGCGTCGAGCATGTTCTTACGTTGTCCTCGAACAGAAACTGTACAGAAGGGGATTCTCCATTCCCCTCCTGAAATGCATTGACGAGTCCTCCATCCCCGACGTACTGCGGGAGATACACGAAGGCATCAACGCCCAGCACATGGGCGGTAAATCCTTGGCGAGGAAAGCCCTCCGCGCAGGATACTACTGGCCGACGATGCAACAGGACGCCAAGGAACACGTAAAAAAATGTGACAAGTGCCAGAAGCACGGGGATATGCACCTCGCTCCCCCACACGAGCTGACCACATTGTCATCCCCATGGCCGTTCGCCTGGTGGGGCATGGACATCCTCGGACCCTTCGTGCAAGGGACTTATCAGAACAAGTTCCTAATCGTCGCCGTGGATTACTTCACAAAATGGATCGAGGCCGAGGCCCTCGTGAAAATCACCTCACATAACATCCTCCGTTTCTACAAGAGAAACGTGCTCGCCAGGTTCGGAATTCCACAGGCACTGGTGACCGACAACGGAACCCAGTTCACCGACCACGGATTCCGAGACTTCGTCACCAAACTGGGGACCAAACATCACTTCACATCGGTCGAGCACCCTCAGACCAACGGGCAAGCCGAAGCTGCGAACAGAGTCATCCTCCGAGGGCTCAAACGTCGACTCGGCGAAGCCAAAAGAGGATGGGTCGAGGAGCTCCACAGCGTCCTGTGGGCATACCGCACCACACCCCATTCAACGACGGGTGAAACACCATTCCGACTAACGTACGGCACCGAAGCTGTCATCCCAGTCGAAATCATGGAACCATCCCGACGAACGGAGGAACCCCTCGACGAAGAAATGAATGACGAAGCACTAAGGGATGAACTCGACCTAGTCGAGGAAATCCGATCGGGGGCTGCCCTGCGCGAAGCAACCCTAAAACAGCGAGTGGCTCTACGCCACAACGACAAGGTCATCAAGCGCGAGTTCGAAATAGGCAGCCTGGTACTACGCAGAAACCAGAAAGACTCCCGCGAGGGGAAGTTGGCCGCGAACTGGGAAGGACCTTACCGCGTCCACGGCACCACGGGTACCGGGGCGTACTACCTCGAGCAGTTAGACGGAGAGCCATTACCAAGACCCTGGAATGCTGCTAAGTTGAAGCAGTACTACAGTTAAAAACTGTCAACACCTAGGACCCTCGACCAAAAGCAACCATGCTCGGGCAACGAGGAAAAACGTCCAACTTCGTTTAAGGCTAAGGTACAGGCCGACACACGACCAAAATGGCACGGCATCGCGCGGTAGACGTTGACGATCTATAGTGCCCGACGTGGACAGCTATACCGAGCACCACCGTCGTCGTACCCATAAGGCAGAACACCCAGCTCGCGATGGGCAGTTCACGCCAAGGGCAAATCGTCCCTACGGGCTCCACGCCCGACTGAGCAACCTCGCTCCGAAATACCCGACATTCCATCAAGAATAAAGGGACATCTACAAGGGTCAAAACAAAATCTCTCCCCTCGAGCGAAACACTCAAGCAACCCCGGCCAACCGAAATTGGGTCGAGGTTGCGCACAAACGGAGTCGAGCATAGTCGCTCGCCAAATCAAAGCCGCCTACGGGCACTCATCGGGCCCGGGACGAGCTAAATTCATACAAGCATGTCAGTTCATACAAGGGCAGAAAATCCAAAATAAACAAGGTATAAACGCCCGAAGGCAACAAAGTAATATTAAACCGACCAAGAAGGCCGGCGATGTTCATACATGCAATAAACGGGCACGCAGGCCCAAAGAATACAAATTCAAATATCAAAGGCACGCAGGCCCGCCATCCAAAAAATACAAATCAAACTTCTACATTATCACCACCGTCGACGCTGGGAGAGTCGGGCGGGGGAATGATCGCGCCACCAACAACCCGATGGGTGTGCCCGATGCCCTCGGTGACCAGGCCGGGATTTAGCAATGAGAGCTGGTCGACTGCAGAGTTGAACCCGTCTTCCAGGGCACCGACTGCGTCCTCCTCGAGGTTCCGGATATGGGCAATGAGCTCAGCCCGACTCTTCAAAGCCATTAGGTCCTCGGGCTCGTCTTCGGCGGGTTGTTGGACAGCATTCAGCTCCTCAACCTGCTTGCCCAGGCGTTCGACTTCAGCAGCCAAACGATCCCTATCAGTCCGGAGCAACTCCCCTTCCTCGGTCAACCGCCCCGACTTCTCTTTCTCCAAGGTCAGCGCCTCCCTCTCGGCGTCAAGTATCACGGTCTGCTCTTGGAACATCCCCTCGGAGCGTTCCAGAGCGACCTTCAACTTCCTTGAGCTCGCAGTCAAGGCTGCCTTCTCCCGCTCGAGCTCTTCAACACGAGCAGCGTCCCCTGCGTCTTCAGACAATACCAGAGCCATTTCAGCCATTTTAACCAGCCCGTCCACGCTGGCGACCAGCCGCGACCGCCTCTCCTCTTTAGTCATCCTCTTTATGGCCTCGGCTTCATGCGCGACCACGGTCGGGGGAAACCGCTCGAAAAAACCCTCCTCCTCGATGCAAGGGGGAAAGGCAAAGGATTGAACGGGACCGGTATCTTCCCCGACAGTTGGACCGCCTTCCACGCGGGTCCTCTTCCTATGTGTCAGAACGGCTTCGGCATCAATGACCTCGACATCTGGATCTGACGCCGCCCCCGAGCTCGACGTCGAATCCACCCTCACAGGCTGAGAAGCGTTCAGATTTGTCGGTGGACCCATTCTCGTCATCTGAGGGGCCGGCACGACCTTCTTGTTTCGCCTCTGGCCGGTTGACAATTTCAGGAGCCTCTCATGTCGGCTGGCCATCGTACCTGCACGAAGTAAAAGAAAAGTCAGTATCGAGCAAAACGCGTAAATAAATGACGAGTAAAGAATTTCAAACAAACAACCTAACAGGCGGGCTGCCTCCCTATAGGTCGAGCATTCCACCAACGCCTTGGTATCAATCGGGCGAGCCTCGAATGTCGGGTAACCGTCCTTGTCGAGGATGTCATTCCCTTCCCGTGTAACCCACTAGGCGGGATGAAAACCGTCGACAAAGTTACAGAGAGCCGCATACGCCCGTTGATCCTCCGTGCACATGTCCCCGACTGCAGTGTGGAAGTAGCCGGTTCCATGCTGGAAGTGCCGAGACATCCAGTACACCGGGAACTTAGCCCGACGTCCTAGTACGGGGCTCCCGTCATCGGTCACCATGGCCTCCCCGTCATCATCGCTGACCGGCCCTTCCTCCTCGAAGAGGGAATCCACAGCAGAGTCAGTGATAGGGTGTACCACATACCACTTATCCTTGAACCCCCTCACAGAGTCCATGTACATCCTAAACAGTCTCCTCGACTGCTTCAAGGACACCCAGCTGTGCTTCCCTCCTCGGGACTGGCGCTGTAGGTGGAAGACCCTAAAGAAGAGAGGGATGGTCGCCCCTATCCTTAAGTAGCGGCACGTCAGCTCAAACGCCCGGATGAAGGCGAGAGAGTTAGGGTGTAGCTGGGACGGGGCCAGCTCCAAATGCGTAAAAACCCCGGTCTCAAAGTCTGTGAAAGGCAGCCGCAAACCCAAGTCCTTAAACGCGATCTCGTACATCGCAAAACTGTAGTCCGGGTACATCGAACAAATTCTGGCAGTGGTCGCAGGCAGCATGACCTCGAAATTCGGTTGAAAGTCGGGCTGGTCCTGCCCCCCTTCAATAGCGATGAACGGATGTCGGTCATCCCGACTGTATATCGACGCCGTCCCCCGAGGCTCGGCGCCCACCCATTCCAGCGATGGGTCGGTCACAGTGTCTATAAGGTTGGCCGACTCGTCGGCACTTTGTTCTTCGCTGTCACGACGACCTGAGGAGCTCGGCTCATCCGCCATGGTTACCTGCAGAGCACGGGAAACCAATCAGATTGAGCATGAAGCCCTATGCTCGACATAATCATGTCGTCCATACACTACCACAAGTCCATTTTCACAAGTGGATGCCTCCCCGACTCTCCTGAATCCAGTGTTCCTCCACAAACCAACTGCGCGGCCACTCTTCAAGCATGTCGATCCGGGGTATGAACATGGCGAGCCGCATTATGAAGCCCACGGCCACGACCATAAACATACCGGGCACCGGCATGAATCAGGCGCCCAGGATCATGAATACCCCGGGCAGCTCTGAAGTTTTTCACCTAAAACTAAGAACGTGTCGGCCACAAGTATGCGTTTGCCGGTCCTAGACGTAAATCTGTCGGGCAAAACACGAGTTTACCGGGCTAATCCCACATTAACGGTCCTAAAACATCCACAATTTCCTAGAATCATGCATTCTAAAACAAGAAAATAAAGAAAATGGATCACTTACTTGGATCAAAGTTGAGATTCGGCTAAGAAATGAAGAATCTGAGACGAGAAGTCACGGTTGGAGAGAGTGTTGAGGGTTGCAACGAAGAGAGCACGGAGAACAGAAAGCGTATTATGGGGCCCAAAGACCCTATTTATAGGGATGACGTGGAATACCAAACGTCACCTCGTTCAGCCACGGACTCCGTCTCCTCGACGCACTGCACCCAACGCAATGATGGCCCTACCCCCCTAGGGTGGCGGCACAACTCCCGAAAGATGCCTCATGTGCTCGACTGACGCGCCCGGTACGGATCCTCCACGCATCCACCACCGACGACGTCTCCGAGCACGTCACGAGGAGACCCCTCGAGGGTCCACGCCTCCATTCCGGGCACGAGACCTCAGCGACTGAACAACTTGGTTTCAAGTCATGGCTCCTCGCAAAGGAACCACGACTTGGGGGGCTCCTGTTCTGGACTGGGCCCGACATGCCCAAGAGCATTACTAAGGCCCAGTCCAATGGGACTCACCAAGGACCACAATGGGCAAAGGCCCAATCCAATGGGACTCACTAAGGACCACAACGTCCATGCCCGACACCCTGATGTCCACCTCGACATCTCAGTGTCCAGCCCGCGCTACGAAGTCACGCTCGACAGACTGCCGTCCAGCTCTATGCCCTGGCTTCCAGCTCGACATTCGCTGTCCAGCTCGGGGTCTTGGCGTCGAGGTCGACACCATGCTGCACTGCTCGACATGGACTCGAGCTACCTTGCTAGGGCAGACTTAGTCCTCTATTGCCCCAACGATACTCCGTAAAGACCGCGTCTCTGTCCGCCCGCACTTCACGCAGCACCTCCAGGAAGGGGACCACGTGCTGATCCCCACTACCCACGTAGAACCTGGCAGTTCCTCCATTGGGCCAAATCCGCCCGGCCCAATGAAGGAACCTTGGCCCAGCGCTGGGGGCTATAAATACCCTCTGTTTCCAGAGGGTCAGATAATCATCAATTCTAACCTCAACTCTATTATCTGCTAGTACTCCCACTGACTTAAGCATCGGAGTGCCTTGCAGGTACCCCCCCCTCCTCGTTCAAAAAGCCTTCAGCTCGGAGCAGCCGTGACGGTCCAAACCTTCTGATCAGGTCAGATCATTATACAAAATAGAATAAAAAAAGTTATTTCTTCATCTTTTTTCCTCCTTATTATTTAATATTTTGATTTATAAATATTATATTTTATATATTCATAACTAAAATTATAGTAAAAATTATATTGTTTTATCTGGTACGTAGACATATCAAGCAAAATTGAAGAAAAAAAATTGTTCAATATATTAACCATCAAACACAGTATAATATAAAAAGTTGTCTTGTATTGTTTAGTATTGTTATGTCCATACTTCTTATTTTGCAAATCAAACTTATCCTTCAGGTGTGAGTACATGCATTGTAAACTGAAAATTTATAATCCTTTTGCAGGGTAATAAAATTTTGTCCAAATAACAAATCTGGGAATATTTAATGAAAAGGTAAAATGTGGAGTTGATTTATTTGTTAAAGTAGATGATGATTATTTGCTATCTCTTCATAATTTTCTTTAATATTTAAAAAGTAATAATATATCATTAAAATTTGTACTAAAAGAAAATGAAATATTTTTATACACAGTAACACATATATTTTTCATTTAATCATCTATTATTTAAAAGATTTGAAATAATTAAATATAGACAATATAAAAATTAAATAAACATATTACAAACAACAACAACTACGCCTTTTCTCATTAGGTGAGGTTGGCTACATGAATCAACTTTATCTATAATATTCTATCAAGGACCATACTTCTATCTAAATTATTAATTTTGAGATCCTTCTTGATAACTTCTCTTATAATCTTTTTGGATCTTTCTCTTTCTCGAATTGTTTGTCTTCTCTCCATCTCGTCTACTCTCCTTACTATAGAGTCCACAAGTTTTCTCTTTACATGCCCAAATCACCTAAGTCTATTTCTCACCATCTTCTCTATAATAGGCGCTACTCTAGCACTCTCTATTAATTTCATTTCTAATTTTATCATGTCGAATCTTACCACACATCCACCGCAACATCCTCATCTTTGCTACACTTACTTTATTCTCGTGTTAGTTCTTAACCGTCCAACATTATGTCCCGTACAAAATCGCGGGTCTTACCGCAGTCTAATAAAACTTTCCCTTTAGCTTTAGCGGTACGTTTGCATCACATAAAACACTTGATGCCTTTCTCCATTTCATCCATCCAGCTTGAATACGATGATTTACACCCCCTTCTATTTCTCCATCATTCTGTATTACAGACCCAAGATATTTAAACGGTGTGATTTGAGGGATAATATGGTCTCCTACTTTCACCTCTAAGTTAGAAATCCTGCTTCTTTTATTGAAATTATATTTCATATACTCCCACTTACTTCTACTTAGGCGAAAATCATGTGTTTCTAAAGCTCTTTTCTAAATTTTCAACCTCTCATTTAACTCTTCAAAGAGGACTATATCAACGGCAAAAAACTTACATCTCGACGCTATCTTTTGGATTTGTTAAAAATAATATTTTTTCTATCCATTCAAAGCTGATAGTGACTTATTAAACAATATCAAATGGTTATTCTCTTACACATGCTATAGTAATAATTTAATAGGTGTAATTTTTTTAAATTAAATACATAAAATCTACCCCTATTTATTTAAACATTGAAACAACTCTATTTTATAATAATAGTTCAATATAGTTATATTTTATAATAATAGTCCAATATAGTTATGCAGATTCAATATAGTTATGCAGATTACATTGGTAAATGGAAATGCTATAGTCTAATATTAGTTCTCTCCACTGCACCAATAAAAATACTAAATCTATTTAAAAAAGAAATCAAAAACAAAACTTTTATAAAACCAAAACTCCAAAAACAAATAAACTCAATTTCAAAAACAAAACAAAAACCAAAACTTTGTAAATATATATATATATATATATATAACACAAAAACCAAAAACCCCAATTATATGCTCCTCTCTAAATCATCCTATATTAGTTGTAAATCACCGGTTGAAAACCAAAGAAAACAAAAAGTCACATAGAGTACTGAATAAAAAGAGAATAGATAAAAATATTCAGAAAATATAAGCTGAATGCAAATGGATTATTTTAAAATAAATATCAAAACCTTTTTCTTTCTTGTGTGAGTGTAAAAAGAGAAGAATGTGAACCAGTAAATAATAATCATAATACTAGTACTGTTTATCATCAATAACCAAACAAGTGATAGTGAAGAAACAATCCTCATAATTTTGATTATCCTAACCAAAGAGCAATCTTGAGTAAACATTTACTTTCAAATAGTAAATTAACAGAAGGGAAACAACAGATGGTCCAGAATTCGGACTATAAAACTGGTAGATCTTCAGAAAGAAAAGGGGGCAAAAAACTCAAAAGCACTTGATACTTAGGTTGTTCTAGGGGTGGCCCATTCAACTCTAAGAATGAGATTATCGTAGCCATATCCATTGAGTTTGTTGATAGCCCGCTGAGCATCTTCCCTGCTGACAAAGTTAACAAAGCCAAAGCCTCTACTCATGCCAGTCTTTTGATCTATAGCAACATAGACCCTGCTCACAGCACCAAAAGGCCTGAAAAGCTCCATCAAATCAGGCTCCCTTGTGTCCTCCGAGAGGTTGGTTACCCGAACAGAATTCTCATCGTTCCTCCGCCTCATGTCTGACCCTTGTGTCCTTGAAGCACCTTCTCTCAGGCTAGGAGGTACATATGTACCCTTAGTCGAACCAGCAGGAGCCGCAGCACCATCTGCAGTTGGAGGTTTATCAACAAAGCCCTCAGATGGCTGTGCGAGATCCTTATATGGACATCTTGAAGTCCAATGGTCTCCCTTCTTCCCACAAGTCCTGCACACCATAAGAACAGCACCTTTGTTGAAAGAAGCCAATGGATCAATATTCGCATCCTCCTTGCTGGAACCTGTAAATACAGAGAGATAATTACATATATCATGATATTTATACAAAATTCCTCCATTAGAAAAGGTTGAAAGGGAGGTTAATTAAGACAAACTGAATCCATGCATATGTGAGAAATTCCAGTAATACATATTCAAAAGTAAGGAATTTCACGAAAATAATAGCATCCAAGAAGAAAATTTAAATACAATAATTCAGTTATTCATAAGTCCAAACAATCAAATTATTCTGGTATTAGAATTAACTCCTACCTTGTTTAATGACAAACAGATACATAACAATTCACCTGAAACTCATTGCATTAGAAATCGGGCATGATTTCTTATTCTGAATTGTGACAATAAACAATCTTAATTTCAAATAAAGGTGACAACAATCATGAAAAATAATGGTAAACTCTTAACTCCAGGGTTTTTGATGCTAAAAACCATAATTATGATCTGAAATTATCTAAATCCTACAACCACATTTCAAAACCCTAAAATTGTCATTCTTTAACATACCGTTGATAGTGATATTAAAATTACTCTAGTGATTCATTACTCATTCTACAAAAATAAGGGTTTCAATAAAAAAAAATCAGATTCAACAGTAATAAAAACAAAAACAAAAGCAAGAGTAAAAGAGAAAATAACCAAGAGGTTTGGGGCGTTCGAGAACGATTTCTTCAGTGGAGACCATAGTGAGGCGAGCACCAACATCTTCCTGAACAGCATCTCCAAACTTCGGCCACGAACGGCGTTCAACGGCGCGTTTGCTGAGACGCGCGTTGGCGAGTTTGCGGGTGCGAGTGGTTGTTGTGATCTTAACCTTATTACCATCATCGTCGAACTGGTACTCGATAACCTTCTTGATTCCGTTTTCGTCAGGACCTATGATCTGCCGTGGAGGTAACAGAAAATCGAGATCTTCGCCGTCGTCTTCTTCCAATTCTCCCCACCTGACCTTCGCCGGTTCGTTTTGAATCGCCATGTTTTCTGCCGCCGGAAAGAGGATTGGGATGTTTGCGCTTAACCTAGCTTTGTCAAACGTTGGGGGTATTTTGGGAAGTTGAAATGCCTGTGTTTTGTGTTAACGAGTTATTTTTATTCAAGAGTTTTTACTCTTTATTATAATTAAATCATCATTTGATAGATTAAATTAATATATATACAAAAGTTATTATTCTTGAATACTAAGGAATTTTTTATTTTCAAAACAAATATATATTCTAAAGAAATTATCTGTAATTTGATTTAGTATACAAATGATATTATTGCAATACCAATAAATAAAATAATTAAATTGATTAAATTTTTTCTTAAATACTTGAAATTTTTTAGAGTTTACAATATTTTAAAAGTTTACTCTCTATTCTAAAATAACTCTTTATTATAAAATACAAATAAGAGTTCATTCATGATTTTGTTTAAAATATAATTTATGTTGCATTAGAAGCACTCAATACGCCTTATTTTTATAATCTCATTTTTTTTTCTTTAACAACAATAAAATCAAATCAATTGGAGTATTAGATTTTTTTGTAATGGAAAATTATTAAAAATATAATAATTATTATTTATTATAAATCAATTAAAAATAAATTTTTAGAAACGTGATTGTAGGTTAAATAATTGTTTTGTGGTAAATGCAATTAATTGAAAAAGTGGGTGAATTGACAACGTGGGTATTATATTTTTTAAGGGAAGTTATTTAAAATTTAAGTATTATTATTTATTGTAAATAAATTAAAAATGAATTTTTTGAAACCTCATAGTAGATTAAAATGGTTTTTTGATAATGAGAATTAATTGAAAAAGTGGGTTATTGGATATATTTGAAACATTAACTTTATAGAATATATTTAAAATATTAATGAAAAATATTCTTAATGAAAAATAATATATGATATTATGACATGATATTAGAAAAAATAAGATTAACTTAAAAAAATTAGTTTTTTTTATGATAAAACTTTAGCATTTATACTAAAAAATGATACAAATATTTGTGTTTATAAAAAAACATGACACAATTATGACGGAGAATACACAGCACAAATTTATTTTTTATTTTTTTAATAATTTATATATATTTTTAACCATCACTATACTATATTTATTTAATATTTATAACGGTATTGTGTGATTCATACGAACGCACGGGTAGATGACTTCTTTTATTTTTCTACTAAAGTATACATTTTTGACGGATCCGCACTACTTAATTTATATATCTTTATGTACATTTCTTAACCGTCGTTATACCATATTATTTACTATTTATAACGATATTGTGTGACTTATGCGAACGTACATCGATTTTATATATATGTGAAGTGTACTATACCATATACTCATATAGTTTTCAACATAATTTTCATGTATATCCGACCACTATTACAGTTTGACAAATGTGTTATTCTTTTTATATTTTATATACATTTATAAATATAATTATATTATATTTATTTACTATTTATAACGATATTATGTGACCCATACAAACGCACAGATAGACGACTATTTAATTATTTCATATATTTTTCTACTAAAATATATATTTTCGACGGATCGATATTATTTAATTTGTATATCATTTATATACATACGAACACACGGGTAGATAATCGATTTTATATATGTGTGTGTGAAGTGTATTACTTCATATACTCGTATGTTTTTCATCATAATTTCTATGTATATTCTGACAACTACTATAGTTAGATAAATTAAATTAATATTTATATGACAATTATTATTGAAACATTTTTTCTCTTATGGTTAGAAATAAATCAGAAAACATAAATTTGTATACATAATAAATAAAAATTACCAAAATTAATATTTTTGTGTTTCTTCATCATTTGTATGTGTTTTTCTCTTTTTTTTTAGCTAAATAGAAATTTTCTTCAATGTTCCTGAAAAAATTCCAGACCATTGGTTAGATTAAAATAGAGAAAATATAAGAATAAAAAAATATAGAGGAAGAAAAGTAAAAGTGAAAGTAAAAAATTTAAAATTTGAAAGGAAGAAAAGATGAATGAAAAATGTTTTTTTTTAATGATCCCTCGTATATTAGGAAAAAAAACATAGACAAAACTAAGGAAAGACACCAATCCCACAAAAATGAAGGAGACAAAACCAACTCTCTCAAGAGAATGTGAATCTATAAAAGGTAAATCTAATCTGTTATTTACATAATTCTTCTTTATATTAAGAAGAATGGATTCAAAAATGGTTAGAGAAGTTAAAATTAAGTCTAATTAAATTAGTTAAATAATCAACACGAGTGTTATCTTTTTAAAAAATGTGAGATACATAGAGATGTTTTTATAGAAGTATGAAATGCAATTCTCCTAATTTCTCCCGAGTAGCCATGACATTAGAGAATGATTGACAAAAGCGCTCACAACAAGTTGAAAATTCGACTGAATTCAAAACTTATTCCAACCTTTACTCTTAGTAATTTTCATAGTTTATAAAGTAGTCTAAAATTCAGCAATAGACAAGAAAGGCAAAAGAATATTGACAGCAAAAACTAAGAAAATGTTTCTGAAATTTGCGTGCAAAATACCCCCACTACCCACCGAGGGAGCATTGAGAAGTAAAGAAAGAGAATATCAAATAGAAATGTAAAGTTATAGAAGGAAAGGAGAGAGATTACGAATAGACAGAAAATTAGACTTTTAAATGAATGATATGATAGTGATGGTTGAAAAGATGAACATTTTCCAAAAGCTAATAAATAGAACCAGTTAGATATGGACTAAATTTTTTATGACATTTGGAAAATTGGTCAATTGAAGTATATAGTAAATTAAATTTTTTTTTAGCAATAATCATATTAAAAAAAAAATATAAATAATTATATTTTGGAGAAATTTACGCAAACGATCATGTTTCAGAAAACGTTATAATACAGTAACCATTTCATATGGCGCATGCATTGATTTTTTTAAAGGAGACGTCAAGTGAGATGACGCCTAGCCATCTCTTAATTTTTTTTAATTTTTTCTGTTTACCTGCAGATTTGACTTTTCTTGAAGATTTACTTGCGAACTATTTTCTCACAAATAATTTCGTAGGATAATCTGCAGGTAAATCCGCAGGTAATGTCAAATCTGTAAGAAAATACACAGGTAACTGAAAAAGTTTGAAAAATATATAAGAGACGCCAATTCAAGTGGTGCATCCTCTTTAATTTATTTTTTTTGGAA
Organism: Vicia faba; assembly: GCA_948472305.1. NCBI lineage: Eukaryota > Viridiplantae > Streptophyta > Magnoliopsida > Fabales > Fabaceae > Vicia > Vicia faba. The sequence continues at coordinate 129,063,347 of OX451741.1, forward strand.
ACATAGTTATTTGCATAATTTTTTCCGTTAACAAGGTTTTTTGCGTAATTTTCTCTAAAACATAATTATTTATATATTTTTTTCAAAACATGATTAGTGTTAAAAAATATTCGATAAAGTAATTTATAAACAGCATTTAGCCTTATATTTATGTGTTGTCAAAAAACAAAGAAAAAGAAAAATTAGTTATTTTAGATACATTTGTTTTTTTTATATTATAGATAGCTAACCACCGTGAGGTTGGATACTATTGATTATAAACAATTGCTAATTCTTAAAGCAGCCTCCATATCATTTTTTATTGTATGTTTGATTTCATATTTGAAACATTTAAAAGTGATTTTAGACATGTACAATTAATTTTGATGTTCTCTAGTATAATTGATTTCTTTTTTTTTTTAGAATTTATTTTACTTAAAATTATGATTTGTAGCTTTTAAATTTAAATATAATTTTTATTAAAATTTAATATTTAATTCACTTCAAAAAAAAATATCTAAACATAAATTAATTTATCTTCAACTTGCTTTTACCAAAATTGATTGTATAAAATCAATTAATTTACCCTGAAAAACTAAATACTAGTACACACTTACCCTGAAAAGAGAGAGGACTTTGAGTCTAAACATAAATTCCACATTTTGAGTATCAGATCGAAAATATTAAAAGATATGAATGGGAGAAATAGAGCAAGTTTGATAATGAAATATTTATTCAATATACATGATTCAAAAGAAGAAAATAATTTTTATTAAAATTTTATTTTCCTTTGACTCACTATTTTTTCCTTGATTTATTTATTTTTATATTGATAAATACGAATATTTGATTCAACTTTTTTAAGTATCAATTGAGAATATTTATTTTACAGTTTAATTATAATAATGCGTACAGGAATAACAAATATTTCTTTAATATTTTACTATATTAATTGTGATAAATATTTTTTCATTAATTTTTATTTAATTATATGCTATATACATATATTGTTACATATATTATACATGAATGTCAAGTATTAATATTTGGCTCATAAAAAACAAAACTCTTTAATTAGTGCAATTAAAAACATAAATGTTTGCTATAATTTTAAAATATTTCTGCCACATCCTACAACATTTATTGATAATATTAAAAATAATTTAATCATCTCTCACTCAATCACAACTTTTAATCATCTCTCACTCAATCACAACTTTATATCTACAAAAATATAGAAGATAAATTGTCATGAAAAAGAAAATAAATTAATGCATTGAAGTTCTTTTAAAAAATACACAGAAAAGGAAAAGATTAAAAATCAAAATTATTAATCCATTCAAATTATGAAAAGAAAAAGAAATAATGAAGTTCATATGAAGATATATTTGAGAAATTATTCATTTTTTTTGTCTGAAAGAAGCTATAGAAAACATCAAAAAGCCTTTCTGCCTTAATGTATATTGACAAAAAGCTATAGAAGCTATAGAAACCATCCAAAAGCCTTCCTTCTAAAATAATAAGACATAATGTATATTGACAAATATGATTTATATATTTTCTATTGCATATATATATATATATATATATATATATATATATATATATATATATATATATATATATATATATATATATATATATATATATATATATATATATTTAAAATAATCACATTAATTAATGCCTATTGGATAGTATAATCAATATTAAAATGTTAGGTTAAATTAATTCCAAAATAAAAAATTATGAAAATTTCATAATCTGCTTTTTATAATGGTATATCTAAAATTATAAATAAATAATCAAAATCTTAATATGTTTAAAGAGTAATTAGATCTGAATATGTAAAATTATAAATAAAAAAAGGACAAAACTTAGATACAATTCTCTATTGGTAGTTCTTACCATTTTCCAATGATAATATGACAAATATGCTGGAATATCATCTAAGAGCATGATTATGATTATCGGTGTTCTTTGAGAGTTCCTACACATTTATTAAAGAAATTGTGTCAATAATAAATGAATATTTCACTTGTTTTCACGTTCCTGAACTAAAGCACGCCCCATACTAAAGCATGCTTCTACACTCCAATTAAGTGGGTCATGATAATAAATTAATAAATAAAATTGCAAGAATGTAGTTGATTTGTTTTAAATGTGAGACCCATTTTAAATTTTTTGATTAGTTTCATGGATATTTGAGAATTGTAGATGAGTTGTTTAAAAAATTGAGAAGTGTGAAATAATATAAAAAATTATGTGGGTACTATTTAAAGAACTCAAATGGGTATGATGGATGCTCTAAGGAGCAAAAATAGGAGCAATTCACATATGTGTAATAGAAAATTATATATTTGTCATACTTTCATTGGAAAATAGTAAAAACCACATCTAAAGAATTTTATCTAAGTTTTGTCCATAAAAAAATATTTATATTAGTTAATTTTTTATTTATTATAAATGCATTTAAACGTTTACAAACATATTTAATTTAAAATGGTCTAACCAATCAATCATATTCCTTTTTGACATGAGTCACATTTTATTAAAAAAAAAACACACATATATATATATATATATATATATATATATATATATATATATATATATATATATATATATATATATATATATATATATATATATATATATATATATATATATATATATATATATATATATATATATATATATATATATATATATATATATATATATATATATATATATATATATATATATATATATATATAATTATTTATTGACTTTATTTAAAGTTTTATTTAAATAATTTTAGTTAAAATTTTAAAAAAATTACAATATTTATTAAAATACTAAAAAGATTCAAAAGCAAAAGATAAAATATTTAAAAATTAAATAAATAATGAAAATCTAAATATGTTAATAAAGTAATTAAATCTGAATACAATTATAAAAACATACTATGTAACTTATTCCATTTATAAAAATCTATATCCTCTTTATGTTTACAATTATTTCGGTCCTCTTTTCTTATTTTTTTTAAAGTTAATAATTTTCAGATTTTCTTTACTATTCTTACTTGTGTTTTTATTAATATAATTTAATTCGAAGATTAAAATTTTTAGAGAATAAATGAGAATTAAATATACACATCGTTTTATTATAAATCTAATACTTTAATGCATAAGTTATTTGAAATAATTGTATTAATTATATAATATCAATTAAATCATTAAAGTGTATATAGAGAATTAAATATTTATAAAATAATTTTATTCTTTATTTAAACATATTTTCCCCATACTCTCCTTATACATACTCAAACCAGTGCAAAGCAGATTAAATATTTTTTCTTTTAAAAATTATATAAATTTGTTTAAATTTTTTGGGATGTTAAAAAACGCATTGATGAACCTTTTCTCCTTTTTAATTACTAAAAATTGTTTTGACAATATACATAAATTATAATAATGATCAATAATTAGTGTTCAATTTTATAATAATAGTCATTAAATATCGTTTGATTTTATATTAAATTTATACGTTTAAAAAGAATGCAGAAAAATTCTCCATTAAATTTGTATTAGAATATAAATATTTCTTTACATAATTATTTTTTCAATCTATACATTTAAAAAGAATGCAGAAATTTTTTTAATTAAAATTTGTATTAAGAATATAAATATTTCTTTACATATTTATTTTTACAATCTATACAATGAAGAAAATCGTATAGCGAAAGAAAATGTTTAGATTCCCAATGTAGTATTAAGGTGGGAACGAATGGTTTCCCAATGTAAATGGATAAAAGGCATGCAAGCTTAATAATTTAGGATTCAAAATAATTAATATATTATTTTTTTTAAAATTGATGGAAAATTAATGAGTTATAATTAGATGTTGAGATTTTCTTGCCAATGAATGACGGTCTTCTTCTCTTTGACATAGAAAGAGCATAGTCAAATCGATAATCAAAGATTTAGTGTATCAATCAAATAGACAAAAATTGATTGGTTAATCAACGACACTAACATGTTCTTTTTCTAAAAATCATTTTAGCAAATACAAAAAAATCACCAGTTCAATTTACGAAATTTATTTTCAACCTCACATCTTCTATTGTCAATGTTTGATCCAATGCCAACAAAGTAGAAGTTGCATAAAAATTTGTGATCCATTAGATTGAACTCTGTTCATAAGATACATTTTATTACAGTTTAGCATAGAAGTTGCTCAAAACCCCATCATTTAGGGTTGGTATGGAAATTACTCAAAACCCCATTGTTTCCTGCATCAACCAAACGAAGAACACCAACCTCTCTTATCTCTTTCGCGATTCCAAATTCCTTTTCAACAAACAACAACCAAATTCTTAGAACCTAATCACTACCCAAATCAAATCGTATAAACTAACAACAAAAATATCAAAACAAACAACAATAATCACGAGAAAACGAATTTCTACAGCATAACATCATACACATCAAACAACAATAAAAAAGTGAAGCGTGAACAAGACAGATTTACTAAACCAGACGCGACTCTAATGAATTTAGTGTCTTTTTAGGTGTTCTGCTCTGAATCCATCAAGGTCAGATGCTTTGAAACTACTTTTCAACTTTCTCTGTTTTGTCGTCCTCTTTTTTTCTTCTATTGTAAAAACTCTGAAGTCGAGTTCTACAATATATACACAAAAACATCACAAAAATAATGACGTCAGATAAAATGAATCATTTGAAAAAAAATAAGAACCATGGATCCAAACCAAGTATAGCAGAGAAAATAAAGAAATCGTAAAATAAATAAAACGTGTGATAGATGAAGCACACAAGAAAGAGATGGAATAGATGAAAAATGGAAGTAGAGAGAGGCGATGAAGCATGAAAACACAAAGATTGAATGAATGATTTGAATGGAAACAAAGGATACATGTGATTTATAATGGCAATTGATGTGCAACATGGGAAGTTGTGGGACATTTTCGTTGGCCAATGTGTTGATTATTGATTTTCAAAAATGTTTCCCACGTTCAACACAAGTTTAAGGGATGAAATAATGATTAATCTTTTTATTTTAACATAAAAAACAAATAATAGAGGTTGAGAAAAATTACGGGATTGACACATCAGCCTCATTAATTGTCAAATCAACAACAATTAAGCAAAGGTGTAATAAGTTAATCTTAACCCTCGAATCAAAATAGTGTAGGCATTTTGTAAGAAGGGTACACTTGTTTTTCCATGTACTTTACCTTTTATATATTTATAATAAAATTTTCACTATAATGACGAGAACATAGAGAATCAAGATATAAATGAAGTAATCCAAAGTCTGGGAGGTCTTATGACAAGGACACATGCTAGGAGAATCAATGACACTCTAATACAATTTATGAAGAAAGAAATGGGAACAAGGGAACAATTGAGAGGAAATGGGCCAAGACTTGTCTTTTTGATCCAAGCTAATTAAGAGGGCATATCATGTGGGCTTGCCACCCCCATTTTGATGAGCATTTAACCTGCCACCCCCACACTTATACCTGACACCCCTCATTTTTTGGCACTTTTAACTCATGTTTGACTTCTGACTATTTTTTGGGATTTTTATTTGATATTTTAATATACTTTGTGTATTTTACCAATTATTTCCGTTTTATTAACCACTTAAATATTATTTTATTAAATATTATTTTATTATTTGTTTGGTCCTGACTTGGGTGTTGATATGTTGAAAAATCAAATCCACCAAAATTGATGAATGATGTTGATGATATTTGAAACTCTAATTTCATCTAATACATCCCCTCCATCTTCATCTTATCCCTTTTTTACTTGTACTACATGTTGTTGGAGAATGGTCTACATATCATTTCTCTGAACACATGGTACATAGATTGTTATTGACCGACCTCAAAATAGGTGTGACTTCTACATAAGTCCACTTACAATTGCTTAACATAGCCTTAAATTTTCCCCGACTCGAGAAATAATCATTTGTGGTTCAAACCTATGTTTGCAAGCCCAAGTATGTTTAATTTGAAACTTTTGATCAAATAACCTAGAGGTCTATTGTTAGGAGGCTTTGATCTTATCAATCATCTGATGAACCTTCATAAAATTTGGTCTAAGCGAATCATTTAAACACCGTTGATCATATGTTATCGCTTAGAGAACTTGAAATGAATGATATACTTGGAAAAAAGCAAAGGAGACTTGTTGTTGAGAAGCTTTGATCTTATCAGTCTTCTAATGAGTTATCAAATGCAAGTTTCATTATGGTCATTCGACTAACCTATAACTTATAATTCACTAATAATTGACTTTTACTTTGTACTTTTACTTTATAACTTTATTTTACGCCTTTAATTTTATGTACAATTTACTTTAGCATTTACATTTCGTTCCATTTTTATCTTTGCTCACTTGAGCATTTATCTTCATGTCATTTTTATTTTGCTCACTTGAGTTTTCATTTTCTTTTTGAAGACACTTAATAACCAACTTGAACACTAAAAAACTTTAATCTTACTAGGACTATTTGGTTACTATCCCTAGCATAATGGAGTTGTGGATTTCTCGAACTTAGGATTAGAAGCCTTAGATACCCTTGAGACCTTATGACTCTGATTTTTATTTTGTCTAGAGCTCTTGGGGTTTACCCCAAGACATTGGGTTGATTTTCTTTGTGTGCAGGTTATTCTGATTATATGCTTTGTCTGTGATTATGAATTCCTCTGTATATAGCCGTTACTCTGCCCAATTTTTGAAAAGACTTAATGCATCTGAAGCTTGATATTCTTAAGAGGTTTAGTATCTTTGCTTGCTTGGTTTCAATCCAAAGGACAATAGTTCTCAATTGACTCTTTATGTCAAGTGTTGGTGTGATACGGTGGGAGAACTGACTTGGGTGTTTTGTGTTTTATCGCAAATGTTGCGGTTAGCAAGAGTCGCTACCGACTTTTCTTTTATCCAAAAGGAAAGGCTGAAAAGAACAGGAAAGACCTTTGAGATTTATTTCTTGAGTTCAGGGGATAGATTATGAAAAGGAAAGGTATTAACACCCTTTTCATCCATATTTATCTATGGGCTCTTAGTTGCTTTCTAGATCACTTGTTTTTGTTTAAAAATGTGTTTTGTGTGATTTTTGAAAGTATTTTGAAAAGGCGCATTCGTTTAGGCAAACTTTGTAATAGTTCTCGTTCGTAAGAACGTATACAAAGTGTTGAGCTTTTGAAAATATTTCATGTTTGGAAAATGTTTTGAAAGTGTTTTTGAAAGTGTTGGTGTTTGTTTTGAAAATAAGCAAGGATGTTTGATTTGAAAATGAGCAAGCAACTAAAAACAATCTACCTACTCAAAAGTCTTTGTTCATTTCTTCCTTCCGTTGACATTGTTATCTTACCATCGATTGGTAAAAAGCATTATCTTTGGATATAAAGGGACGACCGTGGGTCATCGTATATCCATGATAGCAATGTTGTGAGATATCTTAGCATTTCTCTTTGAGGGACTAAGATCATTTTGAAAGACAATATTGATAGCGTCATCGAGAGACTATGATCTTGTATTTTTGATTGTTTTTGCTAAGATACCCCACATGCATAACATAACCATTTTTGTAAGGCAACAAAGTGGAATTACCCTAAGGGTGCAAGTGTGCAAGTGTATTGGATTTACATGCATTGTTTTGTCTTGAGTTAGAGTTTGCTAACTTGTTGATTTTATCTTTCCATACAAACCCTAATTACTAGCATTTATATAAAGCTATAAATTGCGGAAAATAAAATTACTAAGCTATTACATCATTAGGGGATGGGGTGTACAAATTTACAAATGGGAATTTTGCAAGAAAATTAAACCTAATTATCTATTACAACTATATTGAATAATATACAAGAATTGAATAAATAATGTACAAGGAGATAAATGGAAAATAAATTATTTTTGTTTGGTTTTCATGAAAGGGTTTTAACCTAATTAAAGAAAATAATTAATTAAAATAAACAAAAAATTAAGTTTAAACTAATTAAGAAAGAAATTAAGTTAAAAATAATTTTTTAGGTTTTTTATGAAAAAAGGTTTTAAGTTAATAAAATAAAGATAAAAAATTAATTAATTAAAAGAAACCTAAATTCTAAGTTAATTTTAATTTAAAAGAAAATAAATTATAATTAAACCTAAGTCTAAATATTAATTATTTAAGAAAAGAAATTAATTTGTTAAGAAAAATGTTTTTAGTCTTTTTGTTTTTATAAAGAAAAATAAAATATAAATATAAATAATAAACAAAAATATTTTTATATTTTTTAATAATAATAATAATAGTAATAAAAAATAATAAAATAAAACTAAAATAAATTAAAATAAGAAAAAGAAATAAATAAAAATGAAATAAATAAAATAAAGTTGGGCCAGACTGCAAAAGTAAACAGGGGGGTTAGAGAAAGCAAAAATGGAAGGAAGACCCAATGTGGAGGCTCAGGCGCCTGGCTGCAAACAAAAAAAACAGAAAATATGAAAAAAACAAAACAAAATGGACGCTGGGGCTCGAACCCATGTCCTAAAGGTGAAAGGCGCGCACTTTAACAACTGGGGTGGTGATACATCCGTTGATTAAAACAAAACCAACGCATTATATTTTAAAACAAGTCTTGAGCCTATATCTTCTTCTTCCTCGCGCCACAAAACTGAACATGATTTTTAAAACCTGTAACTTCTTCATGTCTCAACCAAAATGGAAAATGTAAACATGAAAGTTGTTCCATTTTCCCATACGAATCCAACCATATAAATATCATAAGCTATAAATCAAAGATGAATGAAAATTTCTAAAAGTACCAAATTTTGACCTAATTATTTCAGGAAGTTCAAACTCAAAATTCTCACTACTCAAGCAATATAAATGAAATCTGTGGACATGTATAGTTTTAGGACAATGATGTCTACATTTTATCTTCACAAATGCAAGCCTAACAATGCCTAAATGAGAAGATAGAAGTTCAACAAATGTACCTTGCAACTGGAGACCGTGTTTTGAGTTAGAGCTTGATTCAAAGTGTTGCAATGATAAGGTTAGCTTCCTCAAGTTCCCGGGAAGCTAATGAAATGATTAGCTTGAGCAATGGATGGCTGGAATGGATTGGAGAAGTCAATGTGTAGACTCTGTTTTTTGGTTATGGAGGTTATGGTAAATGGTGTTACAGTTCTGGAATAAGGATGGGGATGAGTTGTATTTGATATGTAGGAGCTTTTGGAAGTGAAAGGCCAAGAAATGCACGAGGGAAATGGAAGTTTGATATGTAAAGTTAGAACTTGCATAACAATGGTATTTTGAGGAAATTTCTGGCTAGAGGGAGTTTGAGAGTGTTTCAGGGTGTTAATGCTCAGGTCTTAGCTCACAAATAGTGCCTCTATTTATAAGCAACAAGTTTGGAGACTTGTTGTTGATCAGAATTCAAAAACAAATGTTTAAGCTCAACATGTGATTTATGAGAAATCCAAGTTTCAAAGTCTTATGTACTTGCTAATGTAGAGTGGTTATGCTTTAAACACACTTGCTTCTGACTTTGTAGATGAAGTGTGATCAGAGGGAACAAGTTAGAGGCTCAAGAATTGACTTTGTGCATAAAGTTTGCTTTTCAAGAATGACATTCTTCACTTTCTTCCCAAAATGGCAATGTGAATTAGATAAAGCTTAAACCACTTGGATTATAGCTCAAAAGTTTGTGTAATCCATTAATTATGTATATATACACAAGTTATAAGGCCATCAAAGTAAGCTCATGCAGTCTAACATTGAAATTGAGTTATGTGTTCATCAAGAAATGACTTGTAATTCAAGAATGAAACCTTAACTTCTTTCCTTCGATTCTCCTTGCTCAAATATGATCTTAATGAGTTCTTTGAAATTTTGGAAATCTTGTAACATCCTCTATAACCTTTATGTTGGACATTTTTTAAGATTCATCTTGGAACTATGTAAAAAATTGCCATGAAGTTAGGTCAAAATCCTGCCTAAACTAGGGCAAAATTTCACTAAGTTTTCAAGTTTCATGAACATGTCTTCTTAAAATCATAACTTGAAATCCATGAATTTATAGAAGAAGTTGTGTTCTATAATGTTTTATATCTCATTTATATCTACAACTTTCATGTTGGAAGTTTCCTTTGAATCATCTTGCATCATGGTGAAAATTTGGCTCAAAGTTATGAAAAAAATATGATTTTCCAACACTTAGAAAAATTTCTGTTTAGAAATTTTGACTTTTCAAAATGAAATCTTGACTTTTTGATTTCTTGATGAACAAGTTTCATATTTTGACATGTTTTTATGAATTTTGATCTTTGGGACTTGATTTTGACCAAAAAGTCAAAGTTTGACTTTTCAGTGTACAGTTGAGTTTTCATCAGTTGGCTGAAAATCAACTATCAATCAATTGATCTTGAGAGATGTTTTGAGCCATAAAAATAGTTCAAAATGAAGCATTTGAATTCTTGAGATCATGCCTCAAACCAACAAGTCATTTGCTAGGTCAAAAATAAGAAATTGCACCTTCTCAGTTAAAACCCTAATTTTGACCATTTTACCCTTTTGATGATCTGATCAAATTTCTTGAGGAATTTTTATCCAAAATTGATCAAATGACATATGTGAGTTCCTAATGTTGATATGGATAAAAAATTATGAAGTTTGACTATAAATTGAACACAATTGACTTTTTCTCCAATACAACTAATTTTAGGTCAACTGATCAATTGACTGAGCAAAAATGTGATCCAAGACTTGAAACTTTACATGAGAAATCTTGAAGGTCCAAAATGATCCATGAAAGTCATGTTGGGCATTAAAATTCCATTTGACCTTGTGCAAACTCAAACCCTAATTTTCAGTCATCAGTGCTTAAGGAGATGTCTTAAGCTGATCAACCCTTGTGCATTCTTGAACCAAAGGAGATCTTATGAGAGATTACGTGAGAAATGAGAGAGAAAATTTTGGGGTACAACAATTGGCTTCTTATTGGTTAGAAGGTTCTTTTCCCTAGCTGTTACCTTATGCTTTATGTGATACGGTGGGAGAACTGACTTGAGGTTTTGCGTTTTATCGCAAATGTCCCAGTTAGCAAGATTCGCCACCGACTTTTCTTTTATCCAAAAGGAAAGGTGAAAAAGCACAGGAAAGACCTTTGAGATGTTTTCTTGAGTTCGGGGGGTAGATTATAAAAAGGGAAGGTGCTAGCACCCATTTCATCCATGATTTTCCATGGGCTCTTAGTTACTTGCTTAGATCACTTGCTTTGTTTTGCTTGAAATGGTGTTTGGTGTGATTTTGAAAGTATTTTGTAAAAGAGGCCATTTGTTTAGGCAATCTTTGTAATGATTCTCGTTCGTAAGAATGTATACAAAGATGTTTGTCTTTTGAAAATGTTTTCAATGTTTTGTAAGATGTTTTGAAATGTGTGTGTGTTTGAAAATAACAAGAATTGTTGTTTGAAATGGAGCAAGTAACTTAGAAGCTATCTACCTACTCAAATGTCTTTCTTGTTCATTTTCTATTCCTTTGACATTGTTGACTTACCATTGATTTGGTAAGCAACCCTATCTTTGGATGTAAACGGGACGGGCGTGGGTCATCGTATAACCATGATAGCAATGTTTCCAAGTATCTTAGCATTTTTGAAGGACCAAGATCATTTTGTTTTGGCAACCTTTGAATAGCGTCATTGAGGGACTATGATCTTATACTTGTTTTTCTTTGCTAAGATACTTCGCATATGTAACATGACCATTTTATTTTAGGTAACCAAGTGGGAGAAACCCTAATGGTGCTTGTGTGCAAAGTGTATCATTTTCATGCTTTTGATTTTGTCTTGTATTTAGGGTTTTCTATTTTGCTTTGTTTTGTTCTTGTCATGCAAACCCTAATTACTAATCATGGTATATAAAGCGATAAATTGCGTAATGTAAATATACTAAGCTATTACAACAATTTTTTATGGGAGGGGGGAATACAAGTTTGAATGGGGATTTGCACAAATATAAAGCTAAATATATTATTAAAACCAAATCGAATATGCGCGAATTAAATAAATATAATATAAATATTTAAAATGCAATGCAATATGTATGTAAAAGAAAAGATTTTTTATGTCTTGTTTTTATATGAAAAATATTTAATTTAAACCTAAAAATATAAGGAAAAAATATATTAATTATTTTTGAAAGGGGTTAAACCCTAGTTTTTTTTCAAACGAAAATAATGTTCTATATTATTATTTTGTACATTTTTATATAAAAAAATAATAAATAATATTGTATATGAATATTAAAAATTAAATATGTGTAAAAATTGGTATTTGTAAGTATAAAATGTATAATAAACATATTAAGTATTTTTAATTATATTTATAAGTTATTTAAGAAAATAAATTCTATTCTATCAAAATAAATTAATTTTTTATGTGAGAAATAATAAAAAAATAAAAGTAAAAGTGTGAAAATAAATAAATCATTTTTTAGGATTTTTTATCATTCAGAAAAAATAAACAAAAGTATTAAATATAAAAATATGAAAAAAATATAAAAATATAAAATAGTTAGCCAGGAGGTGCAATAGCAAGTCAGGGGGGGGGGGGTGTTTAGCAAAAACAAAAAGGCCACGCAGCAAAAAGCTCAAAGACTTCATCCCTGTCCTTCGTTCACCTCCTTCGTGTCATTCTCAGTTCAACCTGTATCTTCCTTATGCTTGCATAAAAATGAAAACTCATAACATGAAAAATGTGGCATTTGAGCTCACGATTTTAACCATATAAATTATGTAACCTAACTATCAAAGATCAAAGAGAATTTTAGAATCCCTAAATCGTGACCTAAAAATTTTAGAGATTTCAAGCTTCAAATTCTCTTAGCACAAGTAATATAAATGCAAAGTAATGATATGTACAACTTCGTTATGATGAGAACTACATTTTTTCTTTACAAATTGTGGCTTGAGGTTGCCTGTATAAAGAGATAGAGTTTAAGAAAATACCTCCTTCAGCTGGAATCATGTATGGAAATGTAGGGACTTTAATGGAGGCCTGATGATTGCTTGAGCTTCCTTGAGCTTCCCTGAATCTATTCCAACCCTTATCTTGCTCTAAGGATGGTTGGAACTCCCTAACAAAGTCCATCTGCAAGCTTCTAAGTTGAAAATGGCATATGGTGAAACAGAAGTTACAGAACCAGGGTGATGGCTTGGATTGACTAGGTATCAAGTGTATAAGATGTTTGAATCAGTTAAATACAAAACGCACGAGCCAAATGAGAGTTGGCTGAGCTTTTGCAGAAACTGTATGCTTAGGCAGATTTTTGGTGTTTTTCAGTTTGAGAGAGTTTTAGATTCAAGCCAAGCGTGTTATGTCTTGTACAATGTTTGTATATTAGTATAGAAGTGATCCAGAGTTAGCTTCCTACTAGCTGTGCAAGCCTTAGCCCTTTTGCAACTTTTCTTGTACTTGAAGTAAAGTTGACAAAACCAATCCCACATGCTTGTACCAGCTGGCTTTAGGGTTGATATAAGTTTGTACCAGTTTCTTGAGAGCTGTATAGTTTGCTTGTATCAAGGGGACATGTCCAATGCTCCAAGTTGACAAAATTGCAAAAGTGCATCTTTATGAAAATGGCAATGAAGCCTTTTTGCCCAAAATGGAATTACAACTTGTGTAAAGTTTCAAAAGCAAGGATAAAGGCTTTGTCAACTGAGTATGCATTTAATTAAGGAGTGTGTATCAAGTTTAGGACCTGTAAAGCAAGAAATAGCCAACATATTTTTGGTTTGCAACTTGTTTCTTCATGGAAATGGCTTGAACAAAAAGTGAGAAAATGCCAACTTCCTCTCTTCGATTCTCCCTACTCAAAAATGATCTTGGAGAGTTATCTTGCATTTTGGAAATCTTGCAATGTGATCTATAATCCATATTTGAAATGTATTTTGAGATACCTCTTGGAACTAGGTGAAAAGTTGCCGTGAAGTTGGGTCCAAAACCTGCCTAAATTAGGGCAAAATTTCACTAAGTTATTTAGTTCATGGCTATTTATTCACAAATTCATAACTTGAGATCCAAGCATCTTTAGGGAAAAGTTTGTGAAGAAAAGTTGTATATTTCATGGAGGACTACAACTTTCATGTTGGGAACTTTTCTTGAATCAAAATGAATCATGGTGAAAAAGTGGTGAAAAGTTGAGAAAAAATAAGAAAATTTTTATACTTAGAAAAATTCTAAGTTATGAAAATTTTCAAATTCAAACCCCAATTTTCAAAATTGTTTTTCTTGGTGAACAAGTTTCATATTTTGACATATCTTGATGAATTATGACTCTTGGTACTTGATTTTGACCAAAAAGTCAAAGTTTGACTTTTCAGTATACAGTTGACTTTTGATCAGTTGACTGCAAATTTCATATGTCAATCCAATGAACTTGAGATCTTTTGAACCATGTAATTAGGTCAAGATGATGCCATTGAACCCTTGAAATAATTCTTGAACTCAAATGGTCATTGGCTAGGTTAAAAATCATAAATTTCCCTTTCTCAGTCAAAAACCCTAATTTTGACCATTTATGAGATGTCTTGAGCTAACCAAACCCTAATCTTGTCTTGAGTCCAAGAAGTCTTGTGAGAAAAGTCTTGATAAATGAGAGGGAAAATTTTGGGGTAAAACACTTTAGGATAATCCCTTCATCTCCTCCCATCTTCTTTAATTTAAAAATTATCTCCCTCCTTTTCAAAACTCTTCTTGTTTTCTAACTTGAATCGATTTCATAATAAACTTGGACTTAGGTCCATACATTTTTAAAAATATTTTCTTGATCAAACTTTAACCAACTTAATCATACTTTGATTTTTTTTTGTTAGAATATTAAAAAAATCAATCAATCTCATTCAAACCATTTTGCCACTTTGGCTTTTTACTTTAAAATTTTCTCAAAAGATTAGACCCTTGTCAACCCTTGTAATTATGCGAGCTACTATACTTCTGCGATATGTAGCAAAGTGAGATATTTTCCACTTGGATGTTGAGTGAGACTTTATTGATTTTAAAATCCAAGCTATATCCTCCACTTTGAGATGATGCAAATTCTCCTTTTTCATAATCGTGGGTAGTAAGTATGTCTTCCACTCGGATATGACGATGATGTTTCGTCCCTTAAAATTAACAAACACACTTGTTTTAAAATTTTTTAAAGGAGAAGTACGAGTACCATGATCCCTTATTGAACGAAAGGTGGTATGTAGGAACTAAAGGTTCGTAATCGCGACAGGTGCAAAAGTTGTAAAACATACTTTTTTTCTCATTTCCACCATCTATTTTTGTATACAACATTTATATCCAAAATATACAAATTTTCAAAGAGGTTCCTGGGGAGTAACATAGTTGTTTAGGGTGATAATATCTTCTCTTTGCATAACCAACCCCCGTACCTAGATTCTCTCCCCCTCTTTTTTGAGTTATTCGCTCTTTTCCCATTCCTCTAGAAATAATAAAGCGCGGTGCCAATTTTTATTTGATCTATGCGAGTCAAGTTAATCCAATGGCTTAGTCTCAATATTTCTACAGTTGCAAACTGCTTGTGGTTGAAACTCGAATTTTATACTTGCCTCTTTTTATTATACTGTAGTGAATTCTTGCTTGAGGTGTGAAATGAAACTTGTACCATTTTGCTTTTACTGTAAACTGTGATGTGTTTTTTCCTGAGTTTACTTTGAGGTGAATTTCTTATTGAACCTCTATTGTGAACCAAGACTTCTAAGATTTTCTTGTGATTTTTAGTAGAGATGTTTTTGGGCCTATGCTTATTAACTTGAAATCCGACTTTGTTGTAGTGAAAATGTATAAGGCTTTTGTGTTTCTCAAGAGCATGGTTGAGATAATTCCCTTATTTCTGATTCCTTCAACAAACCCTAATGATGAAATCTTGAAACACTTGTTTGAAAGCTTCATGTATTTTCAAATTTGTGATTGTTTTGTACTAACACCTCTCTTTCACTTATTTCATGTGTTGTAACAATGGTGAGGGCATAAAGGATGACGGTTTAAAGTGAAATGAGGTGAGTACGGAGAAGATGCTTGGCGCAAAGAAATTTATGATAGAAAGACCATAAATAAAGCTCGACAAGGTTAAGCAAACACTACCAAAGGTAATGAAATCTTTGAAGATTAGGAATTAAGAAATTCTAGTAGAATAATGTGGCTTTTGGACCAAAACTCCTTGTAATCCAAACTCAACTTGTAATTCCTTTTTTAACATTGCAAATGGACCTGAAGAATTTGTAGTTTGGATGTAATATACTTTGTTTATAACTTATGTATTCTTGAATGTGAATGAAATTCTTTGGATTTTAGGACATGGAACTTGAATTATGAATGCCATTTGAAGTTTTTTGATTCAATACTCGAGTCACCTTGAAACCTTATAATTCTTTGAAAATTGAATGATAGATACCACTTGAAAATCAATTGAATCATCGCCAATTTTCAAATTTGAACTTCATTGGAAATGGATAAGAGTTTGAAACCAAATGAGCTTTCTCATGTTTGAAATTGCCTCCATGTAGAACCTGAATTTGAATGAGAATAGGTAACAAATTGAAAATTTAAACTCTTTTGAAATTGCACATTTGTTTCTCATATTGCAAACATCTTGAAATTTGAATAAAAGTCATGACTTGAGATCAAATGAAAACTTTGAATATAAAAAAAAACTTGTAAACCATGTGAAATTCAAAATGTCCAAATTGGACCTTGTATCAAAGCATTTCCATTGGTAAAAGACTTGTAAAGTTGGAATGAAATTGTAATTGAACTTGAATCTTGAATAATCATATAAACCCTGATTCTTTCCATGCCCAAATACATAGAATTGAAAACCTAAACTTATGAGAAATACAAAGAAATAAACTCGGATTCAACCTTGGTAAATTTGAGAAGAATAGCCTTGTAGTTTAATGAGAAGAGATATCCAGGATCGAAACCCTAGCATTGCTTATCTTTTGAACCCATATGTCTTATGTACTGAGATAATACTCATCATGATAATGCTTTTATAATTTTATCAAGAAAGACGTCGCACATTCCAATAATCCAAACCCACGCACAAGAGCCAAAGGATAGAAGAAAGCGTGATTCAATTTGAAACCCTTGCGAAATCCTGAATCCTCTGATGAGACAAAGAGTCAATTGAGACGTCTTGAGTCATGAGAAGCCTTGGTAGCTTGAATGAACAAAAGGATGAGGATATGAGACCCTTTTCACACTGATTAACAATACAACCATCATCTATAGCTTGAAGAAGACCATGAAGACAAGAAGACCTTGATCTCATGAGTGCAACAATGAACATGACCAAATGGCAAGTATGAAAATGCAATGCAACAAACCAGATGAAAAGATATAAGGGTAGGATAAATGTGGGGTATGACAAATAGTAAAAATCAACTTGCCGATATTTTCACTAAACCACTCGCAACCGAACCTTTTGTCAATATACGCGGAGAATTGAAGATAATCGATATCTCCAATGTTTCTTAATTAGATGTTATTGATTGCAATTTATGTTGTTACCATAACCCTATGTTTGAGTAGTTTACTTCTATGTGAGTAAAACTTCTATCCTATTGAGAGTAAGTTAGTATTATTTCAATTTCTCTTTGAAAGTAAGATTTTTCTTAGTGCATGTTTTTAGTTTGCTTCCAAAAATGCTTCCATTGTGTGTTCTTGATCCATATGTGTGATACGGTGGGAGAACTGACTTGAGGTTTTGCGTTTTGTCGCAAATGTTTCGGTTTAGCAAGAGTCGCCACCGACTTTTATTTTATCCAAAAGGAAAGGTAAAAAAGCACAGGAAAGACCTTTGAGATGTTTTCTTGAGTTCGGGGGGTAGATTATGAAAAGGGAAGGTGCTAACA
Organism: Vicia faba; assembly: GCA_948472305.1. Taxonomy (NCBI): domain Eukaryota; kingdom Viridiplantae; phylum Streptophyta; class Magnoliopsida; order Fabales; family Fabaceae; genus Vicia; species Vicia faba. Next base: position 129,081,257 of record OX451741.1, read on the forward strand.
CCCTTTTCATCCATGGTTTTCCATGGGCTCTTAGTTACTTGCTTAGATCACTTGCTTTGCTTTTACAATTGTTTGAAATGGTGCTTTGTGTTTGGTGTGATTTTGAAAGTATTTTGAAAAGAGGCCTTTCGTTTAGGCAATCTTTGTAATGATTCTCGTTTGTAAGAATGTATACAAAGATGTTTGTTTTTTGAAAAATGTTTCAATGTTTTGAAAGTTGTTTGGAAATGGTTTTGAAATGTGTGTGTTTGTTTTTGAAAATAGTAAGGGTTGTTTGGAAAAGAGCAAGTAACTAGGAGCTATCTACCCTACTCAAATGTCTTTCCTATGCACTTTTATTCCTTTGACATTGTTGATTTACCATTGCTTTGGTAAACAACCCTATCTTTGGATGTTAAACGGGACGGGCGTGGATCATCATATGACCATGATAGCAATGTTGCCAAGTATCTTAGCTTGTTTGAGGGACCAATATCATTTGTTTTAGGCAACCTTTTGATAGCGTCATCGAGGGACTATGATCTTTTGTTTTGTTTTGTTTTGCCAAGATACTTTGCATGCATACCATGGCCATTTTTAAGGCAACAAAGTGGGTGAAACCCTAAGGAGTGCTTGTGTGAAATGTGTGTCATTTTACATGCCTTTGATTGTCTTGGATTAGGTCATTCTATTTATTTGTTTTTGGTCTTATCATGCAAATCCTAGTTTACTAAACATGGTATAAATGCGATAAATTGCGTAAAATAAAACTAAGCTATTACAACAATTATTATGGAAGGGGGGATACAAGTTTTTGAATGGGGATATTTGCACAAAATAAAACCCTAAAATACTATTACAACCCAATTGAATTATTGTACAAGATAAATAAATATACAAATATTTAAATATGCAAATAAAACGTATTTATGCAAAAATGTCTTGTATTTGATTTTTTGTATGAGAGAATTAATTATTTAAGTCTTAAAAATAAGAAAAATAATATTGTTATTTTTGAAAGGGTGAAACCCTAGTTTTTTTATTAAAAGAAAAATATGTTCTATATTATTTATTTTATCCATTTATGAACAAGAAATAATAAATAATATTATTAATAAATATTAAAAATTAAAACATGTATAAAAATAATATTTTATGTGTATGAATAATAAAAATAAAAATGTGTAGGATTTTTAAATGTATTTACTATTTATTTAAGAAAACAAAGTTCTATTTATTTGTATAAAACTATTTTTATATGTGGAAAAAAATAATAAAAATAAAATAAAATTGCAAAAAATTAAGAAAATATTTTTGTGATTTTTTAATATTCAGAAAAAATATTAAAGTCAATAAACATAAAAAATATGAGAAAATATGCAAAATAAAAAAAATATGCAAAGGGGGTGTAAATAATAGTCAGGGGGGGTGTGGAAAACAAAACAAGCAGGCCCAAGGCGCGCCAGGCCCAGGACACTTCATCCTTGTCCTCCAGCTTCCATTTGCGCACGTATCTGCCTTAAACCTGTAAATTGCTGTAGCTTGCATAAAAATGAAAACTCATAACATAAAAAATGTAGCTTGTAATCTCATGATTCCAATGATATAAAATTCATGACCTAACTCTAAAAAATCAGGGAGAATTTTAATGGCCCTAAATCGTGACCTAGTTTTTTCAGCATGTTCAACATTCAAATTCTCTTAGCTCAGTTAATATAAATGACAATTATGCATATGTACAGCTTCACCATGCTAGAGACTACATTTTTGCTTCACAAATCATGGCTTGAGGATGCCTAAATAGAGAGATAAAGTTTTGAAAAATACCTCCTTCAGCTGGATTTGGATATGGCAATGTGGGGACTTTGAGTGAGGCCTGAGGATCGTGTGAGCTTCCTTGAAGTTCCCTCAAGCTATTCCAATGCTTATGGGGCTTTGTAGATAGCCAGAATTTATTGTACAAGTGAATCTGCAACTTCCAAGTTTGAAAATGGTGATGTCTGAAACAGGGGTTACAGCAACAGGACAAGGGCTTGGATAGTTTGGATATGATGTATGTAAGATGTTTGAAGTGTTACTAAGCAAAACGCACGAGCAAATATTGAGATGGCAAGAGTTTTGCAGAAACTGGCAGTTTAGGCAGAAAAATGGAGTTTTTTGGTTTTGGAGGGTTTCAGATCATAAGCCTTCGTGTTCTAGCTTGAGATAAGTTTGTGAAGTTGTTTGGAATGAATCCAAGTTCACCATTTATCAGATGTACAAGTTCTCTACCTTTTTGCCACTTTTCTTGTTTTTGAAGAAAGGTTGAAGTGACCATGCTAACAGGCCTGTACTTAGCTATCTTGTGAGCTGCAAGGGTTGGTATTATTTTCTTGTGATCTATGGAAAATGCCTGTACTCAAGGAACAAGTCCAAGGCTCAAGGCTGATAAAGTTGGAAAAGCTTGCTTTATCAAAATGGCAATGTGCCCTTTATGCCATTTATGGATTTATTCTTTGTACAATACTCCAAAAGCCAAAACAAAGCCATTATCCTATGAGTTTGCATTTAATTATGGAGTGTAGAAGGGGTTTAGGACCTGTAATGTAAGGTACAAACATGCTTGATCAGATTTGCAACTTGATGCATTGTAAAAATGGCTTGAACAAAAGTGACAAAATGCCATTTTCTCATCTTGGATTCTCCATAACCACAAATGATCTTGGGGAGTTCTTGGACATTTTGGAAAGCTTGAAACATTCTATACAATCCATCTTTGAAATGAATTTTGAGATACTTCTTGGAACTAGGTGAAAAATGTCCATGAAGTTAGGTCAAAAACCTGCCTAAATTAGGGCAATTTTTCACTAAGTCTTTTAGTTCATGGACCCCTATTCACAAATTTATATCTTGATATACAAGCATATTTTGGGAAAACTTTGTGAATCAAAGTTGTAGATTTCATGGAGGACTACAACTTTCATGTTGGAAGTTTTATTTGAATCCAATTTCATCATGGTGAAAGAGTTGTCAAAAGTTGGGGAAAACTAAGAAAATTTCCATACTTAGAAAAATTCTAAGTTATGAAATTTTTTCAAATTAAAACCCTAATTTGCAATTTTAGGTTTCTTGGTCAAAAAGTTTCACATTTTGACATATCTTGATGAATTATGACCTTTGGCACTTGATTTTGACCAAAAAGTCAAAGTTTGACTTTTCAGTGCATAGTTGACTTTTGATCAGTTGACTGCAAAATTCATATGTCAATCCTATGTAATTGAGATCTTTTGAACTATATTATTAGGTCAAGATGATGCCATTGAGTCCTTGAGATCATTCTTGAATCCAATTGTCCATTGGCTATGTTAAAAATAAAAAATTGCCATTTCTCAGTAAAAACCCTAATTTTGACCATTTTGCCCTTTTGATGATCTGATCAAATTTCTTGAAGAGTTGTGATCCAAACTTGATCAAATAGTAAATATGAGTCTAAAATGTTGTTGTGGATAAAAAATTATGAGGTTTGACTGTAAATTGGCCATGGTTGACTTTTTCCCTAATACACCTGATTTTTAGGTCAATTATCCAATTGACTGAGAAAAAAGTGATTCAAGGCTTGAAACTTAACATGAGAAATCTTAGGGGTCCAAGATGGTGTATGAAAGTCACATGAAGCATTGAAGGTCCAAAACTCCTTGTGCAAACTCAAACCCTAATTTCAGGTTATCAGTGCAAGGTGATGCCTTGAGCTGACCAAACCCTAATCTTGTCTTGAGTCCAAGAAGTCTTGTGAGGAAAATCTTGATAAAATGAGAGGGAAAATTTTGGGGTACAACAGCTGCCCCTGTTCAATCTTCTTGAACCTGAAGAGTTAGATTGGCGAGCTTTGCCGTTCGTGACTCGAAGGTAAAAGATGATTGGACACTGGAGTGCCCGTAAATTTGCACTCATCAAAGTATAGTTGAGGGAATGGGCTTAAAGATTCCATTTGGAGAGGTGATAGAATCTTTTCGGAGATGGGATTGTAGATGACATCCAAGAATGTTTGTTGTAAGTCAAGAGGATGAGTATGAGAATGGTGTTTGTATCTGGAACGTATCTGAACTGTATATGGAGACTGAATTTGTATGAGCAAAGGAATAGCAGCCGTGTCTGGAGCGTATCCGAGCTGTAATTATACTTGAATCTGAATGAATAACAGAATGACTTCCGTGGCGAGTGTATCTGTATTGTATCTGAATCTGAAATCTTAATAGGCGACAGAATGGCATCCATGTCTTGAGCGTATATATGCTGAGGAAAATCAGAATAAGTGACATAATGGCAACTGTGTCTGGAGCGTATCTGAACTGTATCTGAGGGTTGAGATTTGCATGAGTAGCAGAATGACTTCCGTGTCTGGAGTGTATCTGAACTAGAAACTGAATAAGTAACAGAATGACTTCCGTGTCTGGAGTGTATCTGGACTGTATCTAAAATCTTTGAACATTGTTAATGATAGTTGTTAATCTTATCTTGAAAAGGGTAAAATGTTAGCTAAAACACAAAGTTATGTTGCATGAAATGTATGATGCAATATATGTGCCTTATCAATGTTTATGATATATGAATGTAATGTATGCGCATATAAGCTGATTAGCTGTTTTGCTGAGAAAGATAAATCCTTGACAGCTGGGGATAATAAAAATCCTTGATTGCTGCCGGGGAAAATGAATCCTTGATTGTTGGGGATGAGAAATCCTTGGCGACTATTGGGGATTAAAAATCCTTGACTTCTCTGGGGATATGGGGATTATTCATGCTTTGAAGTTGGGATATTGACAAACATTCCGTTGAGAAAGTAATGCCAAATGCTGCTTGAGAAAATCTGCTTGGGAAATCCAGAGAATTTTGGTGACGTCTACTGGGGATTACACAAAGGAAACCCTTGTTCTGTTGGGACATAGAGAAAACTCTGATGACTTCTACGGGGAATTAAGAATGAGAATCTTCATTCTTTTGGTGAGCAATAAAAAAGTCGGTGGGGAAGAAGGCTTACTGCTGGGGAGTAGGTCCAGGATTTTGGATTATCTGCCACTCTACTGGGGAATTATCCTAGGTTGGGGAGAGACAAAAGTTATCTGTTATCTGGTTGATTCTCAGACTTTAAGACAAGTTGCTGGGGAATTTGGACAAACTGGATGATTTCAGCTGGGAGTTAACAGTTGGAAATTTTGGCTCCGCTGGGGATTAAAGGTCTCAGCTCCGCTGGGGATCTGGGAGTTTGAAGTTTTAACTCTGATGGGGATTAAGGGTTTGAAATTTAGCTCCGCTGGGGATCTAGATGATGTACTGTAGGGACTGCTCATGGAATAGCCTAAAGACGTTTTCCTATCCTTTCAATCTGTTAGTAATTGTTCTTTTTCATTCCTGTTTATTTGTAAACAATAATTATGTTCAAATGCATATGTTCATTAATGAATCATTGGACGTTTTTGCAAATAAAACACAAGTGTAAAAAAGAAAAAGACAAATGGTTTTCTGTACTTTAAAGCGGCATCTTTGTATTAACTTTGAGTAAGTATTTTGTACAAAGGAGACAAACATCCTAGTAAGAGGATGGTGTCATAAAAGTAAGAAAAATTTTATACAAAAAAAGATAGCTATGTCTAAAAAAATCCCATGGGGTTCCCATTCTGCTATAGCCTTCGTAACTCCGAATATCTTGTCCATTCGTTGCTTCGTCCGAAGATGATTGGATTGATCAGAAGCTCCAGGTTTGTCAGTGAAGAGATTATCCTTAAAGTGATCCGACGAGACATAGTCATACGCTTTAATTCCCTAACTTTTGCTTGAACCGCCCTTTCGGGTTTTCGATTCACCGGGAAACCCTTTTTTTGCCCAAGTCGCCCTTTCGGGTTTTCAACTTGCCGGGTGTACAAATTTTTTTATCCCTAATTTTTGCCTGAACCGCCCTTTCGGGTTTTCAATTCACCGGGATGCCCTTGTTTTGCCTAGGTGTGTCAACCTAGCGGGTCATTCATGCATAGTATCTTTTGACTATATCTGCATTCACAGGGTGCAGCAGGTCATCGCCATCCATGGTGGTCAAGATCATTGCCCCACCAGAAAAGATGTTCTTGATTACAAATGGTCCTTCACAGGTAGGAGCCATTTGCCCCTGGGATCACTTTGTGGCAAGATGATGCGCTTGATCACAAGATCTCCAACTTGATACACTTGTCGTCTGACTTTCTTGTTGAAAGCCTTGATCATCCGTTTTTGATACGTCTGACCATGATGTTGTACCCCAAAATTTGCCCTCCCATTTCCTCAACATTTTCTCATCACAAAAACCTTGAAGATCAGGATCCAGTTAAGGTTTCCTCTGCTCAAGACTTCTCCTTGCACTGTGGACTCAAATTAGGGTTTGTGTTTGAACAAAGATGTTTTGACCTAAAATGCCTAAGATGACTTTCATGCTTCATGTTGGACTCCCAAGTTTATCCATACCAAGTTTCAAGTCTTGATTCCAAGTTTTGCCCAGTCAATTGGACAAATGACCTAAGAAATCAGCTGTATTGGGGAAAAAGTCAACTGTGACCAATTGACAGTCAAATCTCATGAAAATTGACCCACATCAACATTATGAACTCATATGGACCATTTGGTCAAGTTTGGATCACAAATTCCACAAGAAATTTGATCAAATCATCAAAAGGGCAAAATGGTCATTTTTAGGGTTTTGACTGCACAAGGGTAATTTTTGACTGTTTGACCTAGCCAATGGCAAACCAAGCTCACATATGGACTCAAGGACCCCATGGAATTATTTTGACATGCTCAACAAACTCAAAAGATCCCAAGTACACAAGATTGACAGTTGAATTCCCTAGTCAATTGATCAATTTTGACTGTATACTGAAAAGTCAAACTTTGACTTTTTGGTCAAAATCAAGAGTCAAGATCCATTTTTCATCAAAACATGCCAAATCATGAAACTTGTTCACCAAGAAACCAAGAAATACAAATTAGGGTTTGAAATGGAATTTTTCATAACTTAGAATTTTTCTAAGTTATGGAAAACCCTAATTTTTTCCCAACTTTGCCCCACTTTTTCACCAAGATTCATTTGGATTCAAACAAAAGTCAAAACATGAAAGTTGTAACTTGTTTCATAATCTACAACTTTGATTCACAAAGATTTCCCAAATGAGGCTTGTATCTCAAGTTATAAATTTTTGAATAAGGGCACTAAACCATTCATACCTTAGTGAAAATTTGACCTTTTTGACAAGGTTTTCTACCTAACTTCAAGGCCATTTTCCATACACTTCCACTTGGAATTTCAATTTTCATTTCAAATATGGATTGTAGTACACATTCCAAGCTTTCCAAAATGTCCAAGAACATCTCAAACAACCTCATGGTTAGGGAGAATCGAATTTTGCAAAATGGGCAAAAGTCACTTTGATTCATGGCCATGTACATGTTCATACACTTTGCAATTTTTCAAATCAGCATGGGCAAGCTAGTTACAGGCCTCTAATCCTTTTCTTACTCAATAATTAAATGCCAATCCATTATGTTTTAGCTTTGTTTTGTTCATATAGTCATTACACAAGGAATTAAGCCTTAATTGGAAAAAGTGATTTATCCATTTTTGCAAAGTAGAACTTTATGTCAAATTTGAAAATCAAGAGGTACAATGCATATCTTTGGACACAAGATTCATGGATATAACACACTGATCAAGACTAAAAGATCACATTTTGAGGGGCCTGTACAAGCCTAGAAGAAAGTTGGCATTTTCTTGCTTCACATAGAAGAAACATGGCATAACTTGTACCAACTTACAAACCAGCTTACAAACACTTAGACAAACTGATCAAACACATTCCATACATCTAAACCAAGCTAAAGCACGAGCCTTTTACCTCCAATCCATCCCAAAACTCAGAATCACCTTGAAACTGCCCAAACAGAGCAACCCCTGCAGATTGAGTTCCAACTCTCAATCCTTTCAAGCATTCTTGCCCAAACCAGTTCACATACCTTCCTTACCATCTATGCAAGCTATCCAAAAGCTAAAGCACGATCTGTAACACCTCCAAGCCACTTCACCATTTTTATTTTTCTGTTTTGCAGTTGAGGTGCTCTAGCTCGATTCAGAAGCTTTCAAGACAAAGTAAACATTGGAATAGCATCCCTGGACCTCAAGGAAGCTTTTCCAATCATCACCTTGCACTGAAAGTTTCTACATTTCCATATAGAACTTCAACTGAACAGGCAAGTTTTTGAATTCGTATCTCTCTTATTAGGCATCATTAGCTTTAAGTTTGTGAATAAACAATGCTCTACTCATGCCACTGAACATGTACATGTTTTTACTTTTCATTTCTTTTGCTTGAGCTGTGAGAATTTGAGGTCTGAAAATGGCAGAAAATCTAGGTTAGGATTTGGGGGAGAAGAAATTCTCCCTCATCTTAGAGAGTTAGATCAAGTTCTGCATATGGTTGGACTCGTCTCTTCATGCTGAACATTTTTCATGTTATGAGTTTTTATTAATAAGCCAGGAATCAGGAGTTAGAAGATCAAGAACAGGGCGCGTGTTTTTGAATTGTTTTGGCTGAAGGTTGAAGACAATGTCTTCCTGGGCTGGGCCTGAACCATTTTCTTATTCACACCACTTTTCTTGTTTTACACCCCCTGAGCCCATTTCATTTATTTTTAATGATTTCTGACTTTTTCTTTTTTTGATTGACTTATTTATTTTTTCTCATGTCATTAAAAATATAAAAATATTTTTTCTCACCATTTTTGATTTTATTAGGCATTTATTTAGTTTTCTTTTAGTTTATACATAAATAGATAAATACATATATTTTGTTTAAAATACTAAAAAATAGTGCAAATACATTTCTATACATTTTTATTTTTGTTTTACTTTCTGAAAATATTTTATAGAAAAATACTTTTTTTATTAAATATTAAATATTATTATTTTTATATATAATACATATTTAGAACTTAATACATATATATATATATATATATATATATATATATATATATATATATATATATATATATATATATATATATATATATATATATATATATATATATATATATATATATATATATATATATATATATATATATATATATATATATATATATATATATATATATATATATATATATATATATATATATATATATATATATATATATATATATATATATATATTTATTAGTATATTTAGGTTAGAATACAAAAATACCTATATTTTTCATTTTTATTAATATTTGACATAAAAGATACTTTTTATAAATATACTTCATTTTATTTTTATTTTTGTACATAATAAATAAATACTTGTATTAAATTAAATAATAATACATTTTATTTAATAGAATTAGGGTTTTGCCTTAAAAATGAAAAGCTCCAAAAAAATAATACCCTTTTATTTTTTTTTTATTTTACATAAATAATTCTTTTTTTTTCATACATATAAAAATTCGTTTTGCATTCTTGCATATTTGTCTTATTTTATTTAATCTATGCAAAATATTTGTCTTGTAAATATTCAATATTGATGTAATAGTTTTAGGTTTAAATTCCTTGTCGAAATCCCCATTTGAACATTTGTACCCCCCTTCCCATATTTGGTTTTGTAATAGCTTAGTAAATTTATTTTCGCACTTTATTGCTTTCTAATTATGCCATGTTAGAATTAGGGTTTGTATGCGAAAAACGACAAAATAGTTATGACCTAATCTCAAGACAAACAAGCATGAAAATGGACACACAAATCACACTTGCACCCCATAGGGTACTCCACTTGTTGCCTTTCAAAATTGGGCCATGTTGTATGTTAGGTCTCTTTGGGCAAAACAAACAAATCAAATGATCATAGTCCCTCGATAACATTTTCAAAATACTTCCAAAACAAATGATCAAGTCCCTTAAAGAAAATGCCCAAAGATACTTGGCACCATTACAATTATGGTCTAAACGATGCCCCGTGCCCGTCCCTTTCACATCCTAACATAAGATTGTCCACCAAATGCAATGGTGGAACAAACTTGTTAAAAGGGTTAAAACATAGCAATAATCTTTTGAGAAATTTAGGAGTAGATAACCTCTTAGTTACTTGAATCAATCTTGCAAACTAAAACACTTGCCTATTTCAAAAACCACACATCACTACACTTTCAAAACAACTTTCAAAAACAAATGAAAACCTTTTCAAAAGACATACATCTTTGTATACATCCCCACATGGATCATTACAAAGGTTGCCACCACATTGGCCTCTTTTCAAAACATTTTCAAACCCACACACACACAAGCACCATTTAAAACAATTGAAAACAAAAGGCAAGTGATCTAAGCAAGTAACTAAGAGCCCATGGATAACCATGGATAGAAAGGGTGCTAATACCTTTCCTTTCTATAATCTACTCCCCGAACCCAAGAAAACATCTCAAAGGTTTTTGCTGTGCTTTTTTAACCTTTCCTTAGGATAAAATAAAAAGTCGGTGGCGACTCTTGCTCAACCGAAACATTTTCGAAAACAAACGCAAAACCTCAAGTCAGTTCTCCCACCGTATCACAGAACTGGCGACTCTGCTGGGGACTAACTTAAAAGTGGAGTAACCTTAGGGTTTAGATCACCTTTGTTTTCAATTGTTTGCTTTGTTTGCTTTTATATTTGTGGGCTTTGCATCGGAGTTTCATAGATCCTAACCCGGATCTGGGAAATACCCTTTTTAGGTAGCATAATCTGTGAGGGACCTGCCCGGCGTAGACCGACATGGGTGAAGCAGTGGCTACGTTGGTGTGTCACTTTAGTCTGTACCTATATCCCTTGTGTTGCAACGGGGAGAATATAGGTCTTCTAAGGAGTCATTAAACACCAACCAACCTTAGAACCTTAAATTGACCAACTTGGCTATTAGGACAGTAGCAGTATGCTACACTCATTGAGGCTAAACTCTCGAGATGGTTCTGGCCGCGAGAAAAGATTGCGATGCTGGAGTTATGACCGATTGAGCGTGGCCAATGATTTGAGATCCTCTAGAACCCGGTTACTTTTGATAGGACAGGTTTTAACCAACAAAACCAAAAGAGGGTAATACCTGAAATTCATGCTGGCCTAAAACCTAAGGGTGTCTTGTGTGACTTGTGTGCCTTATCATGTTTGCCTGTGTGAATACTTGTGGTGTGCTTCATCATAGCATCATGCCATCATACCATTGCATGCATCCTGTATAAAGGACTAACCCATTTCAAAGACAAAAAAAGTTTCATCTTTGCTCTGTTTTGTAGGACATCATGATGCCCGTGCGTAGGAATACCATCCGGCTCAACTTTGTTCAACCACCAGTTTTACTCAAGGATTTGGTCGGAAGGATTCCAAACACTTCTTCCTTCATCAACAGACATGGTTCTCTCCTTGGCTTGATCACTGCAAAATGGGACCAACAACTGATAAGTGTTCTGACCCAGTTTTATGACCCTCTGTATCATTGTTTCACCTTTCAAGACTTCCAGCTGGTTCCTACCCTGGAAGAATTCTCTTATTTGCTGGGAATCCCTGTCTTGGAACAAACTCCATTCACTGGTTTGGAAAAGACTCCTAGGCCTGAAGAGATTGCTGCAATTCTCCCCTTGACCAAAGAAGAGGTATTAGCTAACTGGGAAACTAGAAATGGGGTCAAGGGCTTTTTGGTCAAATTTCTGGTTGGCAAGGCTAATGATTTCTGGAATGACTTGGACTTCAAGGCGTACGAGGATATTCTGGCCCTTTTGATCTATGGTCTAGTACTGTTTCCCAATCCTGACACCTTTATTAGTATCCATGTCATAAGGATCTTCATGTCTCGGAATCCGGTACCCACTCTTTTGGGTGATATCCTACAACAACTCTATGCTCGTATTGCTCGAAAACGGGGAACTCCGTGGTGTTGTGCTCCTTTGCTAGTAAGGTGGTTTATTTCGCACCTTCCTAAGTTCGTGCTGAAGAATGAAGAAGGAAAAGGTTGGGCTCGGAGGTTAATGTCTCTCACTGATAATGACATCTCCTGGACTCTCAGAGGTTTGGATGAGGTAACTGTTATTGACCGTTGCGGAGAATACCCTAATGTTTCGTTGATTGGTATCCAAGGAGGAATCTCTTACAATCCATGCTTAGCTCTCCGTCAGTTTGGAAGAGCCAGAGGGGATGGGCCTCATGAAATGCTGGTTCCTCACTTCCATTTTGAGTTTCAGGCAGACAGTGACAAACTACGCCATGGATTCATTAGAGCTTGGGACAAAATTCACAAAGCTGACCCACATGAGTTAGGACCAAAGACTTCTCTACCAATGGAACCCTATTGCAAGTGGGTTCGCATCCGTGCTCAGAGGTTAGGTATGCCGTATGAAGCTGTTAGACCTCTCATTCTTGAATCTCCTGATGAAGATGGGGTTCCTCCAACTGTCCTCCCTCCTCAGATACCTACTGATTTTGACACAATGAAGAGATCTTGGGCGCAGCTAAAGGAAGAACGGGATTTCTATCGGGAGAAGTTCAATGAGCAGGAGCGGAAGATCCAGAGGCTGACTAAGCAATTGGAGGAAGAGAGGGTCCTGAAAAACTACATCAACACTGAGAAAAGAAGGCCATGGGAGCATTGATGGGCTTTGGATATTTCTTTTTATAGCTTTTATTTCCTTTCCAGTATGTTTCATTCCTGTAATGCCTAAGGGCAAATTGTTGAACAATTGAAAATTTTAATCTAATGAAGTGTGTTTCCCCTTTTGTCTATAAAGTTGAATCTTGTTTGTCTTTGAAAACATAAAACATACGCATTCCATTGCACCATATGCATAGCAGGTACCTGTTGTACCCCAAAATTTGCCCTCCCATATTCTTCAAGAAATTGCCAAGCCAAGTCACAAAATTCCCCAAGGGTTGTGCAGCTCAACTGTCTCCTATACAGTCAAAACTAGGGTTTGGGTTCTGATCAAGGAAATTGAAGGTTTCAAAGGCCCAATCAAGTCTCATATGCCTACAAATGTGGTCAAGCATCCTCATGTCAAGTTTCAAGGCATTCAGCTCAAAATTGCACAGTCAAAACCCTAAATTGCACTACAGTCAACTGTAGGGGCAAAATGGTCATTTGACAGTCAAAAGTTCAAATTTTTGGTCAATATATCATTTTGAAGCCACAAACATCATTTGATCAATGCTTGATCATGATTCTCAAAATTTGGCTCAGAAATCATCAAAGATGCAAAAGTTGCTATATTTGGACAGTTGAAAAAGTCAACTGAAATTGACCAGGGCATAACTTTCACATGGATTATCAGAAAAATTCCATCCAAAGCTCATTTTGAAGAGAAAGACATTTCCTACAACTCATCTTCATGTTCCAAGTCCAAGAAATGCTCTCACAAAAAGTTATCAATTTCAACATTATAGGTCATTTTCAAAAGTCAACAAAAAGTGACTTTAAGTCAAAGGCCATAACTTGAGATTGGTAAATAAAAATGACATGGGACCAAAGGCATTGGTTAGAGGACTCAAAGAACTTTCCAAAATGCCCAAGAACATGTGAAAAGCTTAAAAATTGACCAAGTTATGCCTTGTGGAAGTTGGGAAATTTTTGGGAATTTTGAAAAGTCAACATTGGTGCAAAAGGCCTAAATTTGCTATTGGGCCCATTTTTCTTCCAAGTTTCTTCATGCCAAGCCTATGCACGACCACTAGGCCCAAAGGGAAGTATTTTCATATTTTTTAATTATTTATTTGAATTTATATTAATTTATATTCATTTAAATCATTTTAATACATGAAAAATATAAACCTAACCTAAAAAAATCTTTTTATGCATGATTTGGCTTCTATAATTCGTGCACATGTTAATAGGGAAGGATTTGGTGCTAATTGATCAGATTTGATACAAAATACATGAAAAAAAGATTCAAAAAAGATCTTCCAAAATCAAAGATTGAAATCATCATGGCAAGAGATTTTGTACAACTTTCTTAACCTAATTGCTTCCTTACAAGTACTAGATCAGAACCCTAATGCTTAGAGACTGCAAGCTGCGCCCAAACAAGCCATTGCATATTGAAAATTTTTCTTAAAAACTCAAATCTGAAAAGTGCCTTAGAGGTCGATTCAAACCTCCAAACCTGTTCCAAAAGCTTCAGTGGCAATTGCTGGACACATTCCAATCATTAGCATCAACTTAAACCCCCTGAATTGGTACCCCTAAGTCAAACTGTACCTCAAAAATTCTCAAATCGCATAGCATGAATTAAGCATCCTTTTGCATTTTTAATTATATATTCATACTCATAATGATATTCCTGAGCTAACCATTGTGTTTGATTGCTTTTTCATTAACCATACGTGAATCCACCATGCGCGTTTTTTAGGTTTGCAGGTTCTTAGATTTAGGGCTTTTGCAATACAGTAAAATTGGCCCTTTAGACCACCACGGTTGGACTCAGCACATCAAGACGAAGAAGTCTTGACCCTCGCGCCCAATTTATATATACCATAGCGCTAGTCGCTATTTTTCCATAGCCTGCCTAAAACCACGCCTAAAAACCGTTGCCAATATGTTTCATGTTTCAGGAAAACGAAGAAGAAGAAGTCGTGTCAGAACGTGATTGATCCATTCAAATTTCGCGCGAATTTCCAAAGGCACTAACGTTTTCTTCTTATATTGTTCATTGTTTATTATTTGTTAAATGAAATGCAAATGGCTCAGTGGGCAGGGACAACGCTTGTAACATTCAAGACCTGGGTTCAAGTCCCAGGTCTGGCAAATTCCAATGCTATTTTTCAATATGAAATTCTATGCTTTGCTAACGTCCAGGTGCGCCATATTCCCTCACCATCAGGCAGCCACGCGTCCCATGAGATCAAGCCAAGGGCAAAGATTGGGAGAGCATCACCTACGCCTAGTCAACGTGTCATACACGATCCAAAAAGTCAACCAATTTCCAACGTTAATGGGCCAGGCTTTTCAAATCCATACCTCCTAAATTGGGGCTACCCCCCCCTGGTTTGCCTTATTATTTTTTATTCTTTCTTTAATTTTTCTTTTTATTTCTTTTATTTGCCATTTATTCAGTTAATTATTTTTTACAAAATATAAAAAACATTCAAAAATCAGAAAAGACCAAAAATAATAATTTTTATATTATAATTATTTTCATAAAAAATGCTTGTAATTATTTAGCTTTAATTTAGGTTTATTAAATATTTTTCATAATAAAAATCCAAAAATAGAATTTAGGTTTAATAACTTTTTTATTTTCTTTTTTAGTTTTCCCTTTTTTTTTCAGAATAATAATATTATTTATTTATTTTCATAAATTAAAAATTGTACATAAATTAATTTAGAATTAAATTAGGTTAAAAATCAATATTTTCATAATAAACTTAAAAAAACAATAGAATTAGGTCTAATATTTAATTTTAATTTCAATTAACTCCTTTTTCTTGTTAAATCCTAAAAAACATAAAATTCCCAAAAACATTTAATTTTAATTTTAAATCCTTTGTTAATTTTAATTGTTTGCAAAAGGGTCCAACGCCCATTGTTTAATCATTTAATTTCGCATGATTTATTTTTTATCACTTATTATAATTATGTAATTGTCCCAAAGCATTGTAATTTAAACTTTTCGCACTTTATTTATCGCTTTATTTATTTTCCGCTAAATCGGGTCCGGTTTAATTTTGGCGATGTGGACCCGCGCCTTTGTAATAGCCTTAGATTTATTTTTCGCAAACTTTATAACTGTTAAATATGCATGCAAGAATGAATGGACAAATTAAAATCAAGCGTAGAACACGACAAACATGACAAGACAAATAACATGACACACAGTTCGCACACACCACCCCTAGGGTACGCCTCACTGTTGCCTTTCGAAAGGTGATCGTCGAGTAGAGGACGTCTTAGTAAGTCCTCATGATCCGGGAACCTGGCATGAGGGTAGCTTCTAAGGTGTCTTCCCATTGCTCTGGTGATCACCATGTCCCGAACTCGAATTGACCCGAACACCTCCAACGGTGGTGCTACCTACCTCTCAATGGTGGGATGGCACTACTTTAAGGACATTTACACAGCCGAATTCCTTAGGGTAGGTAGGTTCTCAAGGATACTTGCTCTAATTTCAAACAACTCAAAAAGACTTTTCACACTGACACTTTTCAAAAGCTTTCAGAGCAAACTTTTCAAACACTCTGACGTACGAGTCGATCTGAAATTTTTCAAAAGAAACTTTTTAAAACCCACATTGAAAAGCAAACAAACCATTTTTGAAAACACAAATGAGCAAGTATCTAAGAGCCCATGGATAACCATGGATAGAAAGGGTGCTAACACCTTCCCTTTCTATAAATCTACCTCCCGAACCGAGAGCAATCTCTATAAGGAATTTTTCTGTGCTTTTGTCCTTTCCATGTTGGAGAAAATAAAAGACGGTGGCGACTCTTGCTTCCGCGACATTTCGCGAACCAGCGTTAAACAGTCAGTTCCAGATCCACCGATCACAGAACTGGCGACTCTGCTGGGGAATTAACTTAAAGTGAGGTGTACCTTAGGGCTAGCTTATAACTATGTTTTCAATTGTTTTCCTTGTGTGCTTTAAATTGTGGGTTGCTTGGGAGTTCTATAGATCCTAACCCGGATCTGGGGGATACCTTTCTTAGAAAGTAGCAACAAGGCTGTGAGGGAACTGTGCGGGGTATACCGACATGGTTGAAACAGTCTGCTACTTTGATGTGGCACTTTGGTGTGTACCGGTAACCCTTGAGTTCAGTCAAGGAGAGTACGGGGCCTCCGCGTGGTGTCGTAAAGCATCAACAGACCTTAGGAACCTTAATTGAACTATCTTGGCCTCTTTAGGGTAGTGAGATAACTGACTTTGGTGCAGTCCGAGGTTGGTTGATACTCGATACTACACTCAATTGAGGGTTGCTTTCCTGGAATATTTCGGTCGCCAGTTCAGTGGCTAAATCGAAACGATGAACAATGAAAGCAGTCCCGTGATATTGGGAACCTTAGAACCCGGTTAGGACAGGTATGAACCCACCAACTTCAAGAGGGTACTACCCGGACCCCATGCTGGCCTTAAACCTCAAGGGCTTGTCTTGTGTGCCTTGTGTGCCTTACATGTTTGTCTTTGTAAATATCTGTGGTGTGTTTAATCATAGCATCATGACATCATCCAGCATCATATGCATTGACTAACCATTTCAGGGGTTCGGATTTTCATCTTTGTTCTTGTTTTGTAGGACATGGAAACTGCTCGTAGAAAGACAATTCAGGTCAATCTTGTAAGGATCCCTCCTCAGCTTAAGGAACTTATATCCAGGATTCCCGAGAACTCTTCATTCAGTGAAAGGCATGGAAGCCTCATCAGCTTGGTCAACACCAACATTGAGGAAGATATGATTAAGGTCTTGTTCCAGTTCTTTGACCCTCTGCATCACTGCTTTACCTTCTTAGACTATCAGTTGGTACCTACATTGGAGGAGTTCTCCCGGCTCCTGAAGATCCCTATCCTTGATCAGCTACCCTTCAACGGTACAGAAAAGGAACCTAAGCTTGAAGAGATTGCTAAAGCCTTGCACCTACAGTCATCTGACCTCAAGGGACATTGGGAAGTCAGAAGTGGTATCAAAGGGTTCTTAGCCAGGTTTCTGTTTGAGAAAGCCCATGAATGTTGGAACTCCCTTGACTTGCAAGCTTTTGAAGAGGTTGTGGCCCTCCTTGTTTATGGTTTGGTGTTGTTCCCTAACCCAGATCAGCTCATCGATATCAGTGCCGTTCAGATCTTTATGTCCAGGAATCCTATACCTACATTGCTGGGGGACATCCTTCACTCATGTTACACTCGAACCATGAGAAAAAGAGGTGTCCTTATGTGTTGCACTCCTCTCCTGGGAAGGTGGTTTATTTCGCACCTTCCCCAATCAGTCCTGAAGAATGAGCGGGGTTTGAGATGGTCACAACGGTTGATGACTCTTACACATGCAGACATACATTGGTGTCCTAGGTCCAGAGGAGATGTCACTATCATTGATCGTTGTGGGGAATACCCTAATGTTCCTTTACTTGGAATCAGAGGAGGTATTACTTATAGCCCATGCCTGGCTTGGAGACAGTTTGGTTATGCTCGGAAGAATGGACCTCATGACATGTTAATTCCCGACATAGTTTTTGACTTCGACAATGATACTCAAGGACTTCGTCAGAGATTTATCAGAGCCTGGAAGATGCCCAGTAGGATAGATAGCAAGACATTGGGGCATAGGAACTCCATCCCTTTGGAGCCTTATCTCAAGTGGGTACGCGCCCGCTCTCAGAAGCTAGTCATGCCTTATCCTCACATGCTTCCAGTAATCAAAGAACCTGTCTTGGAAGGGGAAGTGTCTCATGTTATTCAACACCCTGATATGCCCACATCCTGGGAAGAGATGCAGAAGAGCTGGATCCAGCTTAAGGAAGAAAGGAATTCTCCTGAGACTAGTCTGCATGCCAGTGAAAAGAAGGTCCTGGAGCTCACTCGCCTGTTGCATGAGGAGAGGAATCTCAACACCTACATAGCTCCGAAGAGGATGCGCAGTGTATTTTGGGATTGACTTGATTTTTGTACTTTTGCCCATGAGGCCTTGATGTATTAAACAATGATTTCTTTAATGATAACGTGTGTTCTTTTCTTGTCTACAACGAATTTGAACTTTCGAACCCTTGAATACATTGCATACGCATTTCATACATCATGTGCATAGCAGGTTTTTCCCCTTTTCAGGTTGCTTACAGTTCTTCGCTGTTTATTTCAGCATCATGAATCCCGGATCTGAATCAACAGAGACATCAATTAAGGCTCTCCAGGCGCAGAATGCGCAGTTTCAAGAACTAATCATGGGTCTAGCTAAAGGCCAAGAAGAACTGAAAACTATGCTCCTGAAGAAGGAGAAGAAGAAGAAAAGAAGAACTGTTCTATTCAACTCGGGCCGAAGGTTGGGTAATACTCTGCAACATGAAGAGGCTGGTTCTTCTGTTGGCAGGAGTCCTTCTCAGGCAGAAGTCAAGGTTCCTACTCCAGTGGTCTCCGACAACGAGACGGATTTTTATGAAGAGCAGTACCCTCCTGAAGACAACAGATACAAACAACTGGAAGACAGGTTGAAGGCTATGGAGGTGCAACAGGCACCTGGGCTGGACTTCGGAGATCTGGGTTTGTCGACTGGTGTGATTATCCCGCACAAATTCAAAGCACCCACCTTCTCCAAGTATGACGGGGCATCTTGTCCCAAGCTGCATTTAAGGTCCTATGTTCGGAAAATTCAGCCGTACTCTGCGGACAAGAATCTATGGATCCACTTCTTCCAGGAGAGTCTTTCAGGGACTCATCTCGAATGGTTCTATCAGCTGGATGGGACCAAAGTTCGTAACTGGGAGGAGCTGGCTACTGCTTTCTACAAGCAGTATCAGTATAATGCCGACCTTGCACCCACACGTACCCAACTCCAGGGTATGGCGTTAGGCGCAAGCGAAGGTTTTAAGGAGTACGCTCAGAAGTGGAGAGACCTGGCTGGCAGGGTGCAGCCACCATTGACTGATCGGGAGTTGGTTGACATGTTCTTGGGGACCCTATCTGGGCCATTCTTTAACCATCTCATTGGGAATTCTTCTGCTGGTTTCACTGATTTGATCTTGACTGGAGAAAGGATTGAAGCTGGGTTGAAGTCTGGGAAGATTGCAAAGGCTGCATCATCGTCTAGTTCGGACAAGAAACCATTTAAGAAGGAGTCTAGTGCTGTGTATGGTTCTAGGAGATCAGAGAGAAGTGAACACCGCCAATCTGTCAGTGCGGTCATGATTGCTAAGCCTGCTGCCGCTCCCCGGCCAAACAATGCTCAGAAGGTGGAAAGACCCCGCAGAGAGTTCTCCCGTTTAAACATGACTTTGTCGCAGATCCTGCCACAGTTGCTCGCAACCAATTTGGTGACTGTCCGGGAGGCGCCGAAGTTTCCAAATACTGCGTCCCCCAAGTACAACCCGAATGCTCGTTGTGCTTACCATTCAGAAAGCCCGGGGCACTCTACCGATGACTGTTGGGCACTAAAGAACAAGCTGCAGGACCTCATTGACGCTAAGGAGGTACAGTTTGAGGCATCTGACAAGCCTAATGTGGTGACTGCTCCCCTGCCTGCTCATGGGGTAAATGCTATTAGTGATAAAGAGGAAGTTGATGGAGCTGAGTTCGATAGCTGGATCTACCCGGCAACTGACGGTGGACTTAACAATTGGAGCGCAAAGGACAATCTCCCTGTTTCTTTTGTTACTAAGTTCCAATCCACTCTGGATCTTACTGATAACAGATCTGCTAATGCCAATTATGACTTCGAAAATCCGATCAACTTAGCCGAAGACGAAGGTGAAGATGATTGCGAAGTACCTGGTGAGCTTGCAAGACTGTTGCTTCAGGAAGAGAGGGCAATTCAACCCCATGAAGAGCCAGTGGAAACCATAAACTTGGGTACTGAGGCAGACAGAAAAGAGGTGAAGATTGGTGCCAACCTAGAGCTCAGCGTGAAGCAACGGTTAACCAAGATGTTACATGACTATATGGAGATCTTTGCCTGGTCCTACGAAGACATGCCAGGATTGGATACCGATATTGTCGTCCATCATTTGCCGACTAGGGAAGGCTGCCCACCAGTTAAACAAAAGGTTCGTCGGATGCGTCCAGAGATGTCTGAGAAGATTAAAGCCGAGGTCATGAAACAGTTTGATGCCGGTTTCCTTGCAGTGACTTCTTACCCTCAGTGG
Organism: Vicia faba; assembly: GCA_948472305.1. Taxonomy (NCBI): domain Eukaryota; kingdom Viridiplantae; phylum Streptophyta; class Magnoliopsida; order Fabales; family Fabaceae; genus Vicia; species Vicia faba. The sequence continues at coordinate 129,102,056 of OX451741.1, forward strand.
GTTGCTAATGTGGTGCCGGTACCTAAAAAGGATGGTAAGGTCAGAATGTGTGTCGATTATAGGGATCTGAACAGGGCCAGCCCCAAGGATGACTTCCCCTTGCCTCACATTGATGTCCTTGTTGATAATACAGCTCAGCACAAAGTGTTCTCTTTCATGGACGGCTTTTCAGGTTACAATCAGATCAAGATGGCACCTGAAGACATGGAAAAGACTACATTCGTTACTCAGTGGGGCACCTTCTGTTACAAGGTCATGCCGTTCGGATTAAAGAATGTTGGGGCAACCTACCAACGGGCCATGGTTGCCTTATTTCATGACATGATCCATCACGAAATAGAAGTGTATGTGGACGACATGATCGCTAGGTCCCAGACTGAGGAAGAGCATCTAGATCATCTACAGAAATTGTTCGACCGGTTGAAACTGTACAAGCTGAGATTGAACCCGAACAAGTGCACCTTCGGGGTAAGATCTGGGAAGTTGCTAGGCTTCGTGGTCAGTGATAAAGGTATTCAAGTGGACCCTGCTAAGGTCAAAGCTATTCAAGAGATGCCAGTTCCTAGGACAGAGAAGGAAGTCAGAGGCTTTTTAGGACGCCTGAATTACATCGCTCGGTTCATCTCTCATCTGACTGCTACCTGTGAGCCAATCTTCAAGCTACTGAAGAAAGATCAGGTAGTACGTTGGAACGATGAATGTCAGGCCGCCTTCGACAAAATCAAAGAGTATCTCCAAGAACCACCTATCCTTATGCCACCGGTTGAAGGGAGACCTCTGATCCTATATCTGACAGTGCTAGACAACTCAATGGGGTGTGTGCTGGGGCAGCATGACGAGTCTGGCCGAAAAGAGCACGCCATTTATTACCTTAGCAAAAAGTTTACCGACTGTGAGACCCGATACTCACTGCTTGAGAAAACTTGCTGCGCTTTGGTATGGGCTGCTCGCCGGCTGAGACAGTATATGCTGACTCACACTACTTTGTTGATCTCAAAGATGGATCCGATAAAATACATATTCGAAAAACCTGCTCTGTCTGGGAGAATTGCAAGATGGCAAATGATCTTGACGGAATACGACATTCAGTACACAACCCAGAAAGCCATCAAGGGGAGTGTATTGGCAGACCACCTAGCTCATCAAGCTGTAGATGACTACCAATCAATGAACTTCGAGTTTCCAGATGAAAGCATCATGATTGTAACTGATTGTGAAGTACCTGGACCGGATGAAGGACCTGAACCAGGATCCCGATGGTCTATGCACTTTGACGGAGCATCCAATGCTTTGGGAAATGGTATCGGCGCCATAATCATATCTCCACAAGGTACTCATACTCCACTCACTGCCCGGCTGTGTTTCAACTGTACCAACAACATGGCGGAGTATGAGGCGTGTATCATGGGTCTTCAAGCTGCGATTGACCTAAGGATCAAATTTCTAAGTGTCTTCGGAGATTCCGCTCTTGTAATCAATCAGATCAAAGGAGAGTGGGATACGAAACATCCAAACTTGATTCCTTACAGAGAATGTGTGTTGACCCTGATTCCCCACTTCACAGAGATAACCTTTGAACACTTTCCAAGAGAAGAGAATCAGTTAGCGGACGCGTTAGCTACAATGTCTTCAATGTTCAAGGTTAAATGGGATAATGAAGCTCCCCGGATCATCATCTGGAAACTGGACGAACCGGCCTACTGTTGTGATCTCGAAACTGAATTGGTGACTGAGAAGCCTTGGTACCACGAAGTGAAGAGATATCTAGAAGCTCAGGAATACCCTGAAGGTGCCTCTGTCAACGACAAGAAATTCCTGAGGAGGTTCGCAGCCAAGTTCTTCCTTAGCAACGGCATCTTGTACAAGAGAAACCATGATTCAACCTTACTGCGTTGTGTGGACAAAATTGAAGCAGAAAGGATCATGGAAGAGCTACATGAAGGGACCTTTGGTACGCATTCCAGTGGACACACTATGGCCAAGAAAATCCTACGGGCAGGATATTATTGGTCCACAATGGAAGCTGACTGCTACCAACACTCCAGGACATGCCACAAGTGCCAGATCTATGCAGATAAGGTGCACGTTCCTCCGGTTCCCCTGAATGTTCTGACTGCGCCTTGGCCGTTTGCAATGTGGGGTATAGACATGATCGGCGAGATCAAACCTACGGCATCTAACGGACATCGCTTCATCCTAGTGGCGATCGACTATTTTACAAAGTGGGTTGAAGCAGCATCCTACGCTACAGTAACCAAGACTGTTGTAGCACGGTTTATTCGACACAACCTGATCTGTCGATACGGCGTCCCTGAACGGATTATTACAGACAACGGTACCAATCTGAACAATAAGATGATTGCTGAGCTCTGCGAACAGTTCAAGATACAGCACCACAATTCTTCTCCTTACAGACCGAAGATGAATGGGGCTGTAGAAGCAGCTAACAAAAACATCAAGAAGATCGTGCAGAAAATGACAGTAACGTACAAAGATTGGCACGAGATGTTACCGTTCGCTCTGCATGGGTACCGTACCTCGGCTAGGACGTCAACCGGGGCAACTCCTTTCTCTCTGGTTTATGGCATGGAGGCAGTCTTGCCGATCGAAATACAGATTCCCTCTCTCCGGATAATGAAGGATGCAAATCTGAACGAAGATGATTGGATCCAGACACGACTTGACCAACTCAACCTCATTGACGAGAAAAGACTTGCTGCTATCTGTCATGGTCAGACGTATCAGAAACGAATGATCAGGGCATTTAACAAAAAGGTCAGACCGCAGGAATATCAAGTTGGGGATCTGGTTATCAAGAGAATCATCCTTCCTCAGAGTGATCCAAGGGGCAAATGGACCCCTACATACGAAGGGCCATTTGTGGTTAAGCATGTTTTCTCAGGAGGAGCCATGATATTAACCAACATGGATGGTGACGACCTTCCTCACCCCGCCAATGCGGACATAGTTAAAAAATACTACGCATGAAAAAGACTCGCTAGGCTGACATGCCTAGGCAAAAATTAGGGCTTCCCGTCGAACCAAAAGGGTTCGGGCAAAATGTAGGGATGAAAATGAAAAAATCTGTACACCCGGCAAGTCGAAAACCTGAAAAGGCGGCTTGGGCAAAAATGGGTATCCCGGTGGACTGAAAACCCGAAAGGGTGGTCCAGGCAAAAGTTAGGGATAAAAGCGTAAAACTATGTCTCATTGATCACTTTGCATCCAGAATCCGGTATCTACATCAAGCTCAAACGGCATCGATCAGTCAGCTTCACCTTCAACCAAGGTCATCAAGTGATGAGACGCTCGGAGTTATAAAGACAATAGCAGAGTTGAAACCCAGTGGATCATTCATATTTCACACAGCTGTTTATTTTCTTTTGTACAAAATCTGTATAAACTCTTTTGATCGGCGACGTACCTCTTACTAGGACGTCAGCCTCTTGTACACAAAACGCCTATTCATGGGCCATTCAAAATCAATAAAAATATATCTTCAGTTAAACGTGCCAAATATTTTTCTTTTTCTGTTTTGTTTTGCGAAGAACGTCCAAGGTTCAATTTGTGATGTATGCATTGACAGTAATTTGCTAACTCATGAATATTTGCATACGAAACAAAGGAATTAATTGCAGGTAACACTAGAAACAGGGGCAATAAAGAGTTGTCCGAGCAGTCTAATTGTTCTATCCTTTAAGGTACCAAGGTAGGTTCAGCTAAAGAACACGACCAAGTGTATCTTAATTCCCCAGAGAGCGGTTCAGCAAAGCGATACATTCTTCTCCAAGCAATCATCAAATATCAAGGAAATTGAGTATCCTCCAGTAGATCTCAATACTTCCCCAGCAGCATTCTTAACAAGCATCCCCGGCAGTCTTGGCATAAAGATTGTTCCCCGGCGGTATACCACCATTCAAAGGAATCATTTCCCTAGCATATCAAAACTCCCCAGAAGAGTCCAATCCAGTTTCCCCAGGAGAGTTGGAAATCATATCCCCAAGCAGTAAGCTTATCCCAGTAGATTCTGGAAGCTTATCCCTCGCAGAGCACGAACGCGTCGTCCGGCTTGATTTAAAGAGTTATTTCCTTAACAGGATATAACTGGGTTATCCTCAGCCAAAAGCCACGGAAAGAGCGTCCTCGACGAAGTCTTCTTACCCCAGCGAAGCCCTTCAACACTTCCTATACAGCAAGGGTATCCTCAGCAAACTACTGTCAACACTCAGCAAAGCATCTCTATCCCCACAGAGTACCGCTTCCCAGCATAGTCGCTAGAGTATCTTTTCTCCCCGCAGACTCTCCATTTGCCAAGTTATTCCGCAACGGAGTTATCTTCTCCTACCGGTATTCTTGCAGTTATCATCCCCAGCGGAAGCAAAATCTATTCTTCAACGTCAGCCCAGGATGTAACTTCCCGGCACCCGTCAAGGATTCACTTTCCTAGACGAAAACATGCATAAAACTTCACATACATCATCATAGCATGCATAACGCACTGCATCATATCACACGAATCTCATTTATGTTGAGAACATCATTGCTTGATCCATATCATGCATTGCATATGACTGACTTTTACCTTTCAGAAAAGATGCAGTTCAAGTTCTCAATCACGTTCAAGACTTTGTCTGGTTCAGTTAAATCGACCCTAAGATTTTCCTGATGCTTATCCAGTCAAAGGCCTTCTCTTGGTTCAGTCAGATCGACCCTAAGATCTCCCTGATGCTTATCCAGTTGAAGATATTCCAAGACCTAGACCGGTTCAGTTAAATCGACCCTAAGATTTTCCTGATTCTTACCCAGTCCAAGGCCTTCTCTTGGTTCAGTCAGATCGACCCTAAGATCTCCCTGATGCTTATCCAGTTGAAGATATTTCAAGACCTAGACCGGTTCAGTTAAATCGACCCTAAGATTTTCCTGATTCTTACCCAGTCCAAGGCCTTCTCTTGGTTCAGTCAGATCGACCCTAAGATCTCCCTGATGCTTATCCAGTTGAAGATGTTTCAAGACCTAGACCGGTTCAGTTAGATCGATCCTAAGATCTCCCTGATGCTTATCCAGTCCAAGGCCTTCTCTGGTTCAGTCAGATCGACCCTAAGATCTCCCTGATGCTTATCTAGTTGAAGATATTGCAAGACCTAGACCGGTTCAGTTAAATCGATCCTAAGATTTTCCTGATTCTTACCCAGTCCAAGGCCTCTCTGGTTCAGTCAGATCGACCCTAAGATCTCCCTGATTCTTATTCCAGTAGAAGACACCCAAGATTTTTCTCAACGAGCGTTGTTGAAAGTTAAAATCGCCCAAGGTTCTCTTACCATTCATGCTAAGGTAGTAACCATCCCTGGTTCATTCATCAGCGTTTGAAGCTCCAGATTCAGCTCCTGTAACCAGTCAGGACACATCTATACCAAGCATCTAAGGTCAGCTCCTGCAACGTGTCAGGTACTCACTTTTTCTTTTGCAGGTATGCAGGTTCTGGCTAAGGAATCTCCTACGCGATCAGCATCCAGATGGCATCTATAAGCCCATCATCCTATCCAGCAATCTCCAAATGGCATCCATAAGCCCATTCCCCCACCACTGTCACCATGTGAGCGCAAATTTCTGGGCACTTTAGTGTTCAATCATCTTTTACCCTCGGATTACGGAAGGCACGTCTGCCAATCTGCATCCTCAGGTCTAAGAAGATTGAACAGGGGCAACTGTTGTACCCCAAAATTTGCCCTCCCATATTCTTCAAGAAATTGCCAAGCCAAGTCACAAAATTCCCCAAGGGTTGTGCAGCTCAACTGTCTCCTATACAGTCAAAACTAGGGTTTGGGTTCTGATCAAGGAAATTGAAGGTTTCAAAGGCCCAATCAAGTCTCATATGCCTACAAATGTGGTCAAGCATCCTCATGTCAAGTTTCAAGGCATTCAGCTCAAAATTGCACAGTCAAAACCCTAAATTGCACTACAGTCAACTGTAGGGGCAAAATGGTCATTTGACAGTCAAAAGTTCAAATTTTTGGTCAATATATCATTTTGAAGCCACAAACATCATTTGATCAATGCTTGATCATGATTCTCAAAATTTGGCTCAGAAATCATCAAAGATGCAAAAGTTGCTATATTTGGACAGTTGAAAAAGTCAACTGAAATTGACCAGGGCATAACTTTCACATGGATTATCAGAAAAATTCCATCCAAAGCTCATTTTGAAGAGAAAGACATTTCCTACAACTCATCTTCATGTTCCAAGTCCAAGAAATGCTCTCACAAAAAGTTATCAATTTCAACATTATAGGTCATTTTCAAAAGTCAACAAAAAGTGACTTTAAGTCAAAGGCCATAACTTGAGATTGGTAAATAAAAATGACATGGGACCAAAGGCATTGGTTAGAGGACTCAAAGAACTTTCCAAAATGCCCAAGAACATGTGAAAAGCTTAAAAATTGACCAAGTTATGCCTTGTGGAAGTTGGGAAATTTTTGGGAATTTTGAAAAGTCAACATTGGTGCAAAAGGCCTAAATTTGCTATTGGGCCCATTTTTCTTCCAAGTTTCTTCATGCCAAGCCTATGCACGACCACTAGGCCCAAAGGGAAGTATTTTCATATTTTTTAATTATTTATTTGAATTTATATTAATTTATATTCATTTAAATCATTTTAATACATGAAAAATATAAACCTAACCTAAAAAATCTTTTTATGCATGATTTGGCTTCTATAATTCGTGCACATGTTAATAGGGAAGGATTTGGTGCTAATTGATCAGATTTGATACAAAATACATGAAAAAAAGATTCAAAAAAGATCTTCCAAAATCAAAGATTGAAATCATCATGGCAAGAGATTTTGTACAACTTTCTTAACCTAATTGCTTCCTTACAAGTACTAGATCAGAACCCTAATGCTTAGAGACTGCAAGCTGCGCCCAAACAAGCCATTGCATATTGAAAATTTTTCTTAAAAAACTCAAATCTGAAAAGTGCCTTAGAGGTCGATTCAAACCTCCAAACCTGTTCCAAAAGCTTCAGTGGCAATTGCTGGACACATTCCAATCATTAGCATCAACTTAAACCCCCTGAATTGGTACCCCTAAGTCAAACTGTACCTCAAAAATTCTCAAATCGCATAGCATGAATTAAGCATCCTTTTGCATTTTTAAATATATATTCATACTCATAATGATATTCCTGAGCTAACAATTGTGTTTGATTGCTTTTTCATTAACCATACGTGAATCCACCATGCGCGTTTTTTAGGTTTGCAGGTTCTTAGATTTAGGGCTTTTGCAATACAGTAAAATTGGCCCTTTAGACCACCACGGTTGGACTCAGCACATCAAGACGAAGAAGTCTTGACCCTCGCGCCCAATTTATATATACCATAGCGCTAGTCGCTATTTTTCCATAGCCTGCCTAAAACCACGCCTAAAAACCGTTGCCAATATGTTTCATGTTTCAGGAAAACGAAGAAGAAGAAGTCGTGTCAGAACGTGATTGATCCATTCAAATTTCGCGCGAATTTCCAAAGGCACTAACGTTTTCTTCTTATATTGTTCATTGTTTATTATTTGTTAAATGAAATGCAAATGGCTCAGTGGGCAGGGACAACGCTTGTAACATTCAAGACCTGGGTTCAAGTCCCAGGTCTGGCAAATTCCAATGCTATTTTTCAATATGAAATTCTATGCTTTGCTAACGTCCAGGTGCGCCATATTCCCTCACCATCAGGCAGCCACGCGTCCCATGAGATCAAGCCAAGGGCAAAGATTGGGAGAGCATCACCTACGCCTAGTCAACGTGTCATACACGATCCAAAAAGTCAACCAATTTCCAACGTTAATGGGCCAGGCTTTTCAAATCCATACCTCCTAAATTGGGGCTACCCCCCCCCCCTGGTTTGCCTTATTATTTTTTATTCTTTCTTTAATTTTTCTTTTTATTTCTTTTATTTGCCATTTATTCAGTTAATTATTTTTTACAAAATATAAAAAACATTCAAAAATCAGAAAAGACCAAAAATAATAATTTTTATATTATAATTATTTTCATAAAAAATGCTTGTAATTATTTAGCTTTAATTTAGGTTTATTAAATATTTTTCATAATAAAAATCCAAAAATAGAATTTAGGTTTAATAACTTTTTTATTTTCTTTTTTAGTTTTCCCTTTTTTTTTCAGAATAATAATATTATTTATTTATTTTCATAAATTAAAAATTGTACATAAATTAATTTAGAATTAAATTAGGTTAAAAATCAATATTTTCATAATAAACTTAAAAAAACAATAGAATTAGGTCTAATATTTAATTTAATTTCAATTAACTCCCTTTTCTTGTTAAATCCTAAAAAACATAAAATTCCCAAAAACATTTAATTTTAATTTTAAATCCTTTGTTAATTTTAATTGTTTGCAAAAGGGTCCAACGCCCATTGTTTAATCATTTAATTCCGCATGATTTATTTTTTATCACTTATTATAATTATGTAATTGTCCCAAAGCATTGTAATTTAAACTTTTCGCACTTTATTTATCGCTTTATTTATTTTCCGCTAAATCGGGTCCGGTTTAATTTTGGCGATGTGGACCCGCGCCTTTGTAATAGCCTTAGATTTATTTTTCGCAAACTTTATAACTGTTAAATATGCATGCAAGAATGAATGGACAAATTAAAATCAAGCGTAGAACACGACAAACATGACAAGACAAATAACATGACACACAGTTCGCACACACCACCCCTAGGGTACGCCTCACTGTTGCCTTTCGAAAGGTGATCGTCGAGTAGAGGACGTCTTAGTAAGTCCTCATGATCCGGGAACCTGGCATGAGGGTAGCTTCTAAGGTGTCTTCCCATTGCTCTGGTGATCACCATGTCCCGAACTCGAATTGACCCGAACACCTCCAACGGTGGTGCTACTTACCTCTCAATGGTGGGATGGCACTACTTTAAGGACATTTACACAGCCGAATTCCTTAGGGTAGGTAGGTTCTCAAGGATACTTGCTCTAATTTCAAACAACTCAAAAAGACTTTTCACACTGACACTTTTCAAAAGCTTTCAGAGCAAACTTTTCAAACACTCTGACGTACGAGTCGATCTGAAATTTTTCAAAAGAAACTTTTTAAAACCCACATTGAAAAGCAAACAAACCATTTTTGAAAACACAAATGAGCAAGTATCTAAGAGCCCATGGATAACCATGGATAGAAAGGGTGCTAACACCTTCCCTTTCTATAAATCTACCTCCCGAACCGAGAGCAATCTCTATAAGGAATTTTTCTGTGCTTTTGTCCTTTCCATGTTGGAGAAAATAAAAGACGGTGGCGACTCTTGCTTCCGCGACATTTCGCGAACCAGCGTTAAACAGTCAGTTCCAGATCCACCGATCACAGTACCCTATTTCACAGGTTGCTTAATCTCCTTCGCTGTTTATTTTGAACAGTCATCATGAATCCAGACTCATCCAGTGAGCAAGCAATCAAGGCCCTTCAGGCCCAAAGTGCACAGTTTCAAGAGATGGTCCTAAGCCTAGCCCAAGGTCAGCAAGAGTTGAAGACTCTACTCCTGAAGAAGAAGAAGAAAAAGAGGACTGCGTTGTTCAACACCGGACGCAGATTTGGGAACACCCTCCATAATGAAGCTGAACCAACTACTTCCTCTGCTGAGAAAAACAGTCCCCAAGGGGGAGGAGCTCCTAGTCCCGCAGTCTCCGACAACGAGACGGACTATAATGACGAACAATACCCACCTGCTGCTGACAGATACAAGCAATTGGAGGACCGCTTGAGCGCCATGGAAATTCAGAATGTGCCGGGACTGGATTTCGGAGATCTGGGGTTATCTTCTGGGGTAGTAATTCCACACAAGTTTAAGGTGCCTGCCTTCGCCAAGTATGATGGGGTCTCCTTCCCAAAACTGCATCTAAGGTCGTACGTAAGGAAGTTCCAACCTTACACGGCAGATAAGAACCTCTGGATTCACTTCTTCCAAGATAGCCTCTCGGGGTCACAACTTGAATGGTTCTACCAATTAGATGGAACTAGCATCCGACACTGGGAAGATTTGGCAACCGCATTCTACAGACAATACCAATACAATTCTGATCTCGCTCCTACGCGTACCCAACTTCATGGTATGTCTCTAGGAACGGGTGAAGGGTTCAAAGAATACGCATAAAAATGGAGAGATTTGGCTGGCAGGGTGCAGCCTCCATTAACTGATCGTGAGCTGGTTGATATGTTCCTAGGGACTTTGTCTGGTCCATTTTTCAATCATTTGGTTGGTAACTCCTCCGCTGGGTTTACGGATTTGATTCTAACGGGAGAAAGAATTGAAGCTGGCATCAGGTCAGGCAAGATACAAAAGGCTGCCTCTACAAGTACTGAGAAGAGGCCGTTTAAGAAAGAAGCAAGTGCCGTCTACGGTCCTAGACGACAAGTCAAGCCCGAAAGTTGCCAAGCCGTCAATGCTTTGGTCATCTCAAAACCTATTGCTGCTCCTCAGCAGTACAATCAACAAAGAAGTGAAAGGCCCAAGAGGCAGTATACTCGGCTGAGTATGACATTATCTCAAATTTTACCCCAACTTTTATCAACCAACTTGGTGACCCTCAAAGAAGCTCCTAAGGTCGTCAACATTACGTCTCCTAAGTATAACCCAAATGCCCAGTGTGCTTATCATTCTGATAGTCCCGGGCACACTACTGATGATTGCTGGGCCTTGAGAAACAAAGTGCAAGATCTTATCGACGCGAAGGAAATTCAGTTTGAAGCACCTGAGAGACCGAATGTTGTAACTGCTCCTATGCCCCAGCATAGAGTAAACGCCATTGAGGAAGAGTTGTATGCTGTTTCGGTGAATGAAGTTGTTACCCCTCTTTTGACTGTTAAGAGGAACTTACTACTAGCCGGTTTATTTCCGGGTTGTAGTAAGGGTTGCCTCCTGTGTGCTGTTATCCCTACCGGTTGACCACTGCTGAAATCAGGCATCCAAAGCCTGATGGATAGCAAGGAGATTCTGTTCAAGAAAACTACTGTTCCGTCTGTTTCCATTAAAGATATATCTGTTGTCACGATTTACAATCCTGCCAAAGCTCCCGTGAAAAAGCCAGTCCAAATTATGTCTGTTGCACCCATCACTATTACTGTCCCGGGGCCTCTCCCGTATGAGTCTGATAAAGCTGTTCCATGGCATTATGGAGCCGACATGTATGTGCTTGGGGTGAAGCAGGAGTTCAACACCAATACCAGTATCAGTAACATCACTGGTCCCGCCAAGATTACCCGCAGTGGCAGGCTCTTCTCACCTAACATTGCACCGCCAGTTATCCGAAAACCTCTCACCATCACACCCGCAAGTGTGCATGTTCCAGTTCAAGTTCCTGTGTCTACTACTGCCGCCGAGTCCTCTGATACTCGGGGCAAAGAAGTTGCTACCGATTCGCCTGCCAGGACGGAGGCACCAAGAAAGAAGACTTCTGTGGAAGCCTCCCAACAAGAAATGGAGGAAATCCTTAAAATTATCAAAAAGAGTGACTTTAACATTGTTGAACAGTTGGGGCATACTCCCTCCAAAATCTCTATGCTATCATTGCTGCTATGCTCAGAGGCCCATGCAAAAGCCCTGATTTCATTTCTGAAAACGGCCCATGTGCCGCAAGAGACCTCCACGGATCAATTCACCGACTGTGTGGCTAATTTGATGGCTGACAATGGCTTAGGGTTCTCGGATGCTGACCTTACCGCCAAAGGGAAAAATCACAATGATGCCCTGCATGTTTCCATAGAATGCAGGGGCACTACTCTCGCACACGTGTTAGTAGATACTGGCTCTTCCCTGAATGTTTTGTCCAAGAAAGCATTGGACCGCTTGGATTGTGAGGGCCTGGAGTTGAAACCTAGTAACATCATCGTTAGAGCCTTCGACGGTTCTAAGAGGATGGTGCACGGTGAAGTGGACATCCCTATTCGTGTGGGTTCCCAAGTTTTCAACTCAACATTCTATGTAATGGATATTCGTCCATCTTACTCCTGCTTGTTGGGTCGACCCTGGATTCACAAAGCTGGGGCAGTAACTTCCACTCTACACCAAAAGCTCAAATACCCTGTCAAAGGGAAGATTGTTACTGTGCAGGGTGAGGAGGAGTACATGGTTAGTCACTTGAATTCATTCCGGTATATCGAGATGGACGGGGAGTTTATAGAAACCCCCTTTCAGCATTTTGAGGAAGTACCTCCAGTGATGGCATCAGCTGAGGCAGTGATTGAAGAGGACTTTCCGTTGAAGATGGCGTCCTTGAAGGATGCCCGGGCTGTAATCGAGAAAGGCAATTGTGCAAACTGGGGTCAGCTTCCTGACTTCACTCAAAAGAACGACAAGTTTGGGCTGGGCTTTACTGCAGAGGCTCAGAGGGCTGTGTGCAAGGAAAAGATCAGAAAGGCTCCGGTATTTATCTCCAACCCAAGGGTGAATGCTATTGAGGAAGATGTAGAGGAAGCAGAGTTTGACAGTTGGATCTACCCGACTACTAGAAACGGACCAAGCAACTGGACGGCAAAGGATTTTACACCTATCACATTTGTCACGCAGTAATTAATTTCTTTTGATTTCCAATTTGTAACAAACAATATGTTAAAACTTTGTTGGCTCGGTGTCCTACCCGGGGCATCGTAGCTCCATTTGTGAGGGCTTTTTGTATGACATTTCCATATATCATCAATCAAAACATTGGACGTTTGTTGCATTTCAAATCTTATGCTCTTTTTTCTTTGTGTTATATATATTGCAAAACAACTATATTTACACACACTCACTTATACAGGTTTCAATCCACTATGGATCTCACTGGTAACAACTCTGCTACCGCCAGTTATGACTTCGAGAATCCGATCAACGTGGCCGAAGACGAAGGTGAAGATGATTGCGAAGTGCCTGGTGAGCTCGCAAGACTGTTACTCCAGGAAGAGAGGGCTATTCAACCACATGAAGAGCCAGTGGAAACAGTTAACCTGGGTACTGAGACAGATAAGAAAGAGGTCAAGATTGGGGCTAATCTAGAGCTCAGCGTGAAGCAACGATTGATGCAGATGCTACGTGACTACATGGAGATATTTGCTTGGTCCTATGAAGACATGCCTGGTTTGGATGCCGACATTGTGGTTCATCACCTGCCAACCAAGGAAGACTGCCCTCCGGTAAAGCAAAAGGTCCGCCGTATGCGCCCAGAGATGTCTGAAAAGATCAAGGCTAAGGTTATGAAGCAATTCGATGCCGGGTTTCTAGCAGTAACTTCTTATCCTCAATGGGTTGCCAACGTGGTGCCAGTGCCAAAGAAGGACGGTAAAGTCAGAATGTGTGTCGACTACAGGGATCTAAACAGGGCAAGCCCCAAGGATGACTTCCCCTTACCTCACATCGACGTTCTTGTTGACAATACTGCTCAACACAAGGTGTTCTCCTTTATGGATGGTTTTTCAAGGTATAATCAGATCAAGATGGCTCCGGAGGATATGGAGAAGACTACCTTTGTGACTCAGTGGGGCACCTTCTGTTACAAGGTCATGCCATTCGGGTTGAAAAATGCTGGGGCAACCTATCAACGTGCCATGGTTGCTTTATTTCATGATATGATCCATCATGAGATTGAAGTATACGTTGATGACATGATTGCAAGGTCTCAGACTGAAGAGGAGCACCTTGACCATCTGAGGAAGTTGTTTGACCGACTCAAGTTATACAAGCTAAGATTGAATCCCAACAAATGCACCTTTAGGGTGAGGTCCGGAAAATTGCTAGGTTTCATTGTAAGTGATAAAGGTATCCAGGTGGACCCTGCCAAGGTAAAATCCATACAAGAGATGCCAACTCCAAAGACAGAGAAGGAAGTCAGAGGTTTCCTGGGACGACTGAATTACATTGCCCGATTCATCTCACATCTGACTGCTACTTGTGAGCCAATCTTCAAGTTACTGAAGAAAGATCAAGTAGTACGCTGGAACGATGAATGTCAGGCCGCCTTTGAAAAGATAAAGGAATACCTCCAAGAGCCACCCATTCTTATGCCACCAGTGGAAGGAAGACCTCTGATACTATACTTGACAGTGCTTGATAATTCAATGGGGTGTGCGCTGGGGCAGCATGACGAGTCTGGCCGAAAAGAGCACGCTATTTATTACTTGAGCAAAAAGTTTACCGACTGTGAGTCTCGTTACTCACTGCTTGAGAAAACTTGCTGCGCTCTAGTATGGGCTGCTCGCCGGCTGAGACAGTATATGCTGACTCACACTACTCTATTAATTTCAAAGATGGATCCCATCAAGTACATATTTGAAAAGCCTGCTCTGTCTGGAAGAATAGTGAGATGGCAAATGATCTTGACAGAATATGACATCCAGTATACAACTCAGAAAGCAATTAAAGGAAGTGTATTGGCAAATCATTTGGCACACCAACCTGTTGACGATTACCAATCATTGAACTTTGATTTTCCGGACGAAGACATCATGGTGGTAACTGACTGTGAAGTACCTGGACCAGATGAAGGACCTGAGGAAGGATCCCGATGGTCTATGCATTTTGACGGAGCCTCCAATGCTTTGGGTAACGGCGTCGGTGCTGTAATCATATCTCCCAAAGGAACTCATACTCCACTCACCGCCCGATTATGTTTCAACTGCACCAACAACATGGCAGAATATGAGGCATGTGTCATGGGTTTACAAGCTGCAATCGACTTAAGGATCAAATTTCTGAGTGTCTTCGGAGATTCCGCTCTCGTGATCAATCAGATCAAAGGCGAGTGGGATACGAAACACCCAAATCTTATTCCTTACAAGGAGTATGTGTCAACCTTGCTTCCCCACTTTGAAGAAATAACTTTTGAGCACTTCCCAAGAGAGGAGAATCAGCTAGCGGACGCACTAGCTACGATGTCTTCAATGTTCAAAGTTAAATGGGACAATGAGGCTCCCCGGATCATTATCTGGAAGTTGGATGAACCGGCATACTGCTGCGAGCTTGAGGCTGAAAAGGTGACTGAAAAACCCTGGTATCATGAGGTGAAGAGGTACTTGGAAGCTCAGGAATACCCTGAAGGCGCATCTGTCAATGACAAGAAGTTCATGAGGAGGTTTGCTGCAAAATTCTTCCTCAGCAACGACATTCTCTATAAACGAAATCATGATTCGTCTCTACTACGTTGTGTGGATAAGGCTGAAGCAGAGAAGATCATGATAGAACTGCATGAAGGCACATTTGGAACACATTCCAGTGGACACACCATGGCTAAGAAAATCCTTCGGGCAGGATATTTCTGGTCCACAATGGAAGCTGATTGTTACCAACACTCCCGAACTTGTCACAAATGCCAGATCTATGCTGATAAGGTGCATATTCCTCCAGTTCCTCTGAACGTCCTGACGGCACCTTGGCCTTTTGCAATGTGGGGCATTGATATGATCGGTGAGATCCGACCGACGGCATCCAATGGGCATCGCTTCATCTTGGTGGCGATCGATTATTTCACGAAGTCTGTTGAGGCAGCTTCCTACGCCACAGTAACCAAGAGCGTCGTGGCACGTTTCATCCGGCATAATCTAATCTGTCGGTACGGCGTCCCAGAAAGAATCATTACGGACAATGGTACCAATATCAATAACACGATGATCACTGAACTCTGTGAACAGTTCAAGATACAGCACCACAATTCTTCTCCCTACCGGCCGAAGATGAATGGGGCTGTAGAGGCAGCTAATAAGAATATCAAGAAAATTGTGCAGAAGATGACAGTGACCTATAAAGATTGGCACGAGATGTTACTGTTTTCTCTTCATGGGTACCGTACCTCGGCAAGGACGTCAACAGGGGCAACTCCTTTCTCCTTGGTCTATGGCATGGAGGCAGTCTTGCCAATTGAAGTCCAGATACCCTCTCTCCGGATAATGAAGGATGCAGACTTGAGTGAAGATGACTGGATCCAAACTCGACTTGATCAATTAAATCTGATTGACGAAAAGAGGCTCACTGTTATCTGTCACGGCCAAACGTATCAAAAACGGATGATCAGGGCATTTAATAAGAAAGTCAGACCACAAGAGTATCAAGTTGGGGACCTGGTAATCAAACGCATCATCCTTCCTCAAAGTGATCCCCGGGGCAAATGGACCCCTACGTACGAAGGGCCATTTGTGGTTAAACATGTGTTCTCAGGGGGAGCCATGATCCTAACCACCATGGATGGTGACGACCTTCCTCATCCCGCTAATGCAGACATAGTGAAAAGATACTACGCATAAATAAAAGACCCGCTAGGTTGACATACCTAGGCAAAAATAAGGGCTTCCCGGCGAACCAAAAGGGTTCGGGAAAAAATAAGGGATGAAATGAATAAAAAAATCTGTACACCCGGTAAGTCGAAAACCTGAAAAGGCGGCTTGGGCAAAAATGGGTATCCCGGTGGGCTGAAAACCCGAAAGGGAGGTCCAGGCAAAAGTTAGGGATAAAGCGTAACACTGTGTCTCATTGGATCACTTCGCATCCGGAATTCGGCGTCAACTATCTGGCTCAGACTTCGGCACCGACCAATCAGCTTCATCTTCAACTAGGCAGCAAAGCGATGAGACGCTCGGAGACATAAAGGCGATAGCAGAGTTGGAACCCAGTGGGATTGTTCACATAGCTATTTTGTTTTCTTTTCAAAATTGTAAACTCTATGTTATTTGGCGGCGTCCTCTTACTAGGATGTCAGCCTCTTGTACAAAAACGCCTATTCACCGGCAAAATTCAAATCAATACAAATTCACTTGTCTATACAAATTGCCATTGTTTTTCCTTTTTCTGTTTTGTCTTGCGAAGAACGTCCAATGTTCATTTTGATATATGCATTTGACATTAAATTACTGATTCATAAATATTTGCATATAAAACAAAAGATTAATTACAGGTGACATCCGAGACAGGGGCAAATGTGGAGTTGTCTGATGCAGTCTGGTTGCTTTGCCCGCCAAGGTACCAAGGTAGATTCGACTGAAGAATGTGACCAAATCATCTCGATTCCCCGCAGAATAAGACAAGATTCAGCAATACAATCCCCAGCGGAGTATAGACATTCATCAGCAAGCATCCCCGGCAGTCTTGATCTAAGATTGTTCCCCGGCGGAATACCATCATCCCCAGTGGAATCATTTACCAGTACAATTCCAAAAGTTTCTCCAGCCGGCCTTAAAGCTTATCCCCAGTAGATTCTGGAAGCTTGTTCCCTGCAGAATACGGACGTCTCTCCCGAGTTTTATTCAGAGTTATTCCTCACAAGGGCTTATAACTGGGTTATCCTCAGCTAATTACCACGGAAGATCGCCCTCGGCAAAGTTCCTTCAATCCCCGGCGGAGTTTATCTTTGGTGTTCCCCAGCGGAGTTTATCATCATTATCCCCAGCAGAATCCATCATTAAAGTCCTCAGCAGGCCTCTCGTCAAAACTTCAGCAAAGTATCTCTTTCACAGAGCAATTCTCCGGCCGATCGTCAAGGATTTATTTTCCTAAGACGAAATTACATTCATAAACATTTCACGTTTTCATACATCTTGTTTACATACATGATAAAGTGCATACTCACACTATCTCATGTTGAACAGCATGGCATCATGCATATCATACCTCATGACATTGCATGCAACCTATGTTTTTGCCTTTTCAGGGAAAAAGACAATCCCAAAGACAATTACCTTCAACTGTCACAATTCCAGATTCGATACCTGTATCTAGCCAGGGCACATCTGAGAGTGATCAGTTTCCAGACTCGACTCCTGTATCTAGCCAGGGCACGTCTGAAGAAGTTCGAAGATTCGATTCCTGTATCCAGCCAGGGCACATCTATCAACTACAGCATTTCCAGATTCGATTCCTGTATCCAGCCAGGGCATATCTGTTGACCACATTTCCGGACTCGATTCCTGTATCTAGCCAGGGCACGTCTGAAGAGTTCGAAGATTCGATTCCTGTATCCAGCCAGGGCATATCTATTGACGACTATTTCCAGATTCGACTCCTGTATCCAGCCAGGGCACATCTGTGAACAACCGATTGTAGATTCGATACCTGTATCTAGCCAAGGCATATCTACATAAGGAGACTGAAGATCAAACACCTGTAACAAGCCAGGAAAACATCTGTCTTTCTCAAATACACAAGTTTTCGCTAAGGAATCTCTTATGCGATCAATACTTCCAAATGGCATCTATAAGCCCATTCCCGACAAAGTTCCGTCACATCTCCAGATGGCATCTATAAGCCCATTCCCGACATCACATTGTTGATACTTCAACATGCGAGTGCAAATTTCCGGGCACTCTAGTGTCCAATCTCCTTTTACCCTCGAGTCACGAAAGGCAAACCTGCCAATCTAACTCTTCAGGTTCAAGAAGATTGAACAGGGGCAACTGTTGTACCCCAAAATTTGCCCTCCCATTTCCTCAACATTTTCTCATCACAAAAACCTTGAAGATCAGGATCCAGTTAAGGTTTCCTCTGCTCAAGACTTCTCCTTGCACTGTGGACTCAAATTAGGGTTTGTGTTTGAACAAAGATGTTTTGACCTAAAATGCCTAAGATGACTTTCAAGCTTTATGTTGGACTCCCAAGTTTATCCATACCAAGTTTCAAGTCTTGATTCCAAGTTTTGCCCAGTCAATTGGACAAATGACCTAAGAAATCAGCTGTATTGGGGAAAAAGTCAACTGTGGCCAATTGACAGTCAAATCTCATGAAAATTGACCCACATCAACATTATGAACTCATATGGACCATTTGGTCAAGTTTGGATCACAAATTCCACAAGAAATTTGATCAAATCATCAAAAGGGCAAAATGGTCATTTTTAGGGTTTTGACTGCACAAGGGTAATTTTTGACTGTTTGACCTAGCCAATGGCAAACCAAGCTCACATATGGACTCAAGGACCCCATGGAATTATTTTGACATGCTCAACAAACTCAAAAGATCCCAAGTACACAAGATTGACAGTTGAATTCCCCAGTCAATTGATCAATTTTGACTGTATACTGAAAAGTCAAACTTTGACTTTTTGGTCAAAATCCATTTTTTATCAAAACATGCCAAATCATGAAACTTGTTCACCAAGAAACCAAGAAATACAAATTAGGGTTTGAAATGGAATTTTTCATAACTTAGAATTTTTCTAAGTTATGGAAAACCCTAATTTTTCCCCAACTTTGCCCCACTTTTTCACCAAGATTCATTTGGATTCAAACAAAAGTCAAAACATGAAAGTTGTAGCTTGTTTCATAATATACAACTTTTATTCACAAAGTTTTCCCAAATGAGGCTTGTATCTCAAGTTATAAATTTTTGAATAAGGGCACTAAACCATTCATAACTTAGTGAAAATTTGACCTTTTTGATAAGGTTTTCTACCTAACTCCAAGGCCATTTTCCATACACTTCCACTTGGAATTTCAATTTTCATTTCAAAGATGGATTGTAGTACACATTCCAAGCTTTCCAAAATATCCAAGAACTTCTCAAACAACCTCATGGTTAGGGAGAATCGAATTTTGCAAAATGGGCAAAAGTCACTTTGATTCATGGCCATGTACATGTTCATACACTTTGCAATTTTTTAAATCAGCATGGGCAAGCTAGTTACAGGCCTCTAATCCTTTTCTTACTCAATAATTAAATGCCAATCCATTGTGTTTTAGCTTTGTTTTGTTCATATAGTCATTACACAAGGAATTAAGCCTTAATTGGAAAAAGTGATTTATCCATTTTTGCAAAGTAGAACTTTATGTCAAATTTGAAAATCAAGAGGTACAATGCATATCTTTGGACACAAAATTCATGGACATAACACACTGATCAAGACTAAAATATGCAGCACATTTTGAGGGGCCTGTACAAGCCTAGAAGAAAGTTGGCATTTTCTTGCTTCACATAGAAGAAACATGGCATAACTTGTACCAACTTACAAACCAGCTTACAAACACTTAGACAAACTGATCAAACACATTCCATACATCTAAACCAAGCTAAAGCACGAGCCTTTTACCTCCAATCCATCCCAAAACTCAGAATCACCTTGAAACTGCCCAAACAGAGCAACCCCTGCAGATTGAGTTCCAACTCTCAATCCTTTCAAGCATTCTTGCCCAAACCAGTTCACATACCTTCCTTACCATCTATGCAAGCTATCCAAAATCTAAAGCACGATCTGTAACACCTCCAAGCCACTTCACCATTTTTATTTTTCTGTTTTGCAGTTGAGGTGCTCTAGCTCGATTCAGAAGCTTTCAAGACAAAGTAAACATTGAAATAGCATCCCTGGACCTCAAGGAAGCTTTTCCAATCATCACCTTGCACTGAAAGTTTCTACATTTCCAGATAGAACTTCAACTGAACAGGTAAGTTTTTGAATTCGTATCTCTCTTATTAGGCATCATTAGCTTTAAGTTTGTGAATAAACAATGCTCTACTCATGCCACTGAACATGTACATGTTTTTACTTTTCATTTCTTTTGCTTGAGCTGTGAGAATTTGAGGTCTGAAAATGGCAGAAAATCTAGGTTAGGATTTGGGGGAGAAGAAATTCTCCCTCATCTTAGAGAGTTAGATCAAGTTCTGCATATGGTTGGACTCGTCTCTTCATGCTAAACATTTTTCATGTTATGAGTTTTTATTAATAAGCCAGGAATCAAGAGTTAGAAGATCAAGAACAGGGTGCGCGTTTTTGAATTGTTTTGGCTGAAGGTTGAAGACAATGTCTTCCTGGGCTGGGCCTGAACCATTTTCTTATTCACACCACTTTTCTTGTTTTACACCCCCTGAGCCCATTTCATTTAGTTTTAATGATTTCTGACTTTTTCTTTTTTTGATTGACTTATTTATTTTTTCTCATGTCATTAAAAATATAAAAATATTTTTTCTCACCATTTTTGATTTTATTAGGCATTTATTTAGTTTTCTTTTAGTTTATACATAAATAGATAAATACATATATTTTGTTTAAAATACTAAAAAATAGTGCAAATACATTTCTATACATTTTTATTTTTGTTTTACTTTCTGAAAATATTTTATAGAAAAATACTTTTTTTATTAAATATTAAATATTATTATTTTTATATATAATACATATTTAGAACTTAATACATATATATATATATACATATATATATATATATATATATATATATATATATATATATATATATATATATATATATATATATATATATATATATATATATATATATATATATATATATATATATATATATATATATATATATATATATATATATATATATATATATATATATATATATATATATATATATATATATATATATATATATATATATATATATATATATATATATATATATATAGGTTAGAATACAAAAATACCTATATTTTTCATTTTTATTAATATTTGACATAAAAGATACTTTTTATAAATATACTTCATTTTATTTTTATTTTTGTACATAATAAATAAATACTTGTATTAAATTAAATAATAATACATTTTATTTAATAGAATTAGGGTTTTGCCTTAAAAATGAAAAGCTCCAAAAAAATAATACCCTTTTATTTTCTTTTTATTTTACATAAATAATTCTTTTTTTTCATACATATAAAAATTCTTTTTGCATTCTTGCATATTTGTCTTATTTTATTTAATCTATGCAAAATATTTGTCTTGTAAATATTCAATATTGATGTAATAGTTTTAGGTTTAAATTCCTTGTCGAAATCCCCATTTGAACATTTGTAACCCCCTTCCCATATTTGGTTTTGTAATAGCTTAGTAAATTTATTTTCGCACTTTATTGCTTTCTAATTATGTCATGTTAGAATTAGGGTTTGTATGCGAAAAACGACAAAATAGTTATGACCTAATCTAGAGACAAACAAGCATGAAAATGGACACACAAATCACACTTGCACCCCCTAGGGTACTCCACTTGTTGCCTTTCAAAATTGGGCCATGTTGTATGTTAGGTCTCTTTGGGCAAAACAAACAAATCAAATGATCATAGTCTCTCGATAACATTTTCAAAATACTTCCAAAACAAATGATCAAGTCCCTTAAAGAAAATGCCCAAAGATACTTGGCACCATTACAATTATGGTCTAAACGATGCCCCGTGCCCGTCCCTTTCACATCCTAACATAAGATTGTCCACCAAATGCAATGGTGGAACAAACTTGTTAAAAGGGTTAAAACATAGCAATAATCTTTTGAGAAATTTAGGAGTAGATAACCTCTTAGTTACTTGAATCAATCTTGCAAACTAAAACACTTGCCTATTTCAAAAACCACACATCACTACACTTTCAAAACAACTTTCAAAAACAAATGAAAACCTTTTCAAAAGACATACATCTTTATATACATCCCCACATGGATCATTACAAAGGTTGCCACCACATTGGCCTCTTTTCAAAACATTTTCAAACCCACACACACACAAGCACCATTTAAAACAATTGAAAACAAAAGGCAAGTGATCTAAGCAAGTAACTAAGAGCCCATGGATAACCATGGATAGAAAGGGTGCTAATACCTTCCCTTTCTATAATCTACTCCCCGAACCCAAGAAAACATCTCAAAGGTTTTTGCTGTGCTTTTTTAACCTTTCCTTAGGATAAAATAAAAAGTCGGTGGCGACTCTTGCTCAACCGAAACATTTGCGAAAACAAACGCAAAACCTCAAGTCAGTTCTCCCACCGTATCACAGAACTGGCGACTCTGCTGGGGACTAACTTAAAAGTGGAGTAACCTTAGGGTTTAGATCACCTTTGTTTTCAATTGTTTGCTTTGTTTGCTTTTATATTTGTGGGCTTTGCATCGGAGTTTCATAGATCCTAACCCGGATCTGGGAAATACCCTTTTTAGGTAGCATAATCTGTGAGGGACCTGCCCGGCGTAGACCGACATGGGTGAAGCAGTGGCTACGTTGGTGTGTCACTTTAGTCTGTACCTATATCCCTTGTGTTGCAACGGGGAGAATATAGGTCTTCTAAGGAGTCATTAAACACCAACCAACCTTAGAACCTTAAATTGACCAACTTGGCTATTAGAACAGTAGCAGTATGCTACACTCATTGAGGCTAAACTCTCGAGATGGTTCTGGCCGCGAGAAAAGATTGCGATGCTGGAGTTATGACCGATTGAGCGTGGCCAATGATTTGAGATCCTCTAGAACCCGGTTACTTTTGATAGGACAGGTTTTAACCAACAAAACCAAAAGAGGGTAATACCTGAAATTCATGCTGGCCTAAAACCTAAGGGTGTCTTGTGTGACTTGTGTGCCTTATCATGTTTGCCTGTGTGAATACTTGTGGTGTGCTTCATCATAGCATCATGCCATCATACCATTGCATGCATCCTGTATAAAGGACTAACCCATTTCAAAGACAAAAAAAGTTTCATCTTTGCTCTGTTTTGTAGGACATCATGATGCCCGTGCGTAGGAATACCATCCGGCTCAACTTTGTTCAACCACCAGTTTTACTCAAGGATTTGGTCGGAAGGATTCCAAACACTTCTTCCTTCATCAACAGACATGGTTCTCTCCTTGGCTTGATCACTGCAAAATGGGACCAACAACTGATAAGTGTTCTGACCCAGTTTTATGACCCTCTGTATCATTGTTTCACCTTTCAAGACTTCCAGCTGGTTCCTACCCTGGAAGAATTCTCTTATTTGCTGGGAATCCCTGTCTTGGAATAAACTCCATTCACTGGTTTGGAAAAGACTCCTAGGCCTGAAGAGATTGCTGCAATTCTCCCCTTGACCAAAGAAGAGGTATTAGCTAACTGGGAAACTAGAAATGGGGTCAAGGGCTTTTTGGTCAAATTTCTGGTTGGCAAGGCTAATGATTTCTGGAATGACTTGGACTTCAAGGCGTACGAGGATATTCTGGCCCTTTTGATCTATGGTCTAGTACTGTTTCTCTATCCTGACACCTTTATCAGTATCCATGTCATAAGGATCTTCATGTCTCGGAAGCTGAGTCCCCAAACACAACTAAAGATTTTATTCCCAAGTCTATGGCAGCCTTGAGTCCAAAGATGCATGCTTCATACTATGCCATGTTGTTTGTACAGTTGAAGTAGAGTCTGGCTGTAAAAGGAGTATGGCATCCTTCTGGAGATATAAGCACATCACCGATACCGTTACCAAGTGCATTAGATGACCCATCGAAGTACAAGGTCCATCGGGATTCTTGTTCAGGTCCGTCATATAGTATGAAATCTTCAACATTGTCCAATGTCATGATGTCTTCATTAGGGAAGTCAAACTTCATGGATTGATAATCTTCTACAGCTTGATGGGCCAGATGATCGGCTAGCACACTGCCCTTTATAGCTTTTTGGGCCGTGTACTGTATTTCATACTCTGTAAGGATCATCTGCCATCTAGCTATCCTTCCAGACAAAGCAAGCTTCTCGAAGATGTATTTTATTGGATCCATCTTAGATATCAGCAAAGTGGTATGAGTCAACATATACTTCCTTAGCTGGCGAGCAGCCTATACCAAAGCACAACAAGTTTTCTCGAGCAGTGAATATCTTGTTTCACAGTCGGTAAACTTTTTGCTAAGGTAATAAATGGCATGCTTTTTTTGGCCAGACTCGTCATGCTACCCCAATACGCACCCTATTGAGTTATCCAAAATGGTCAGATACATGATTAGCGGTCTTCTTTCGACGGGCGGCATCAAGACAGGAGGCTCTTGCAAATACTCCTTGATTTTATCGAACGCAATTTGACAGTCATCATTCCATCTAACTACCTGATCTTTCTTCAACAGCTTGAAGATTGGTTCACAAGTAGATGTTAGGTGAGAAATGAACCTAGCAATGTAGTTTAGGCGTCCCAAGAAACCTCTGACTTCCTTCTTAGTGCGAGGAGCAGACATTTCTTGTATAACTTTGACTTTGGCAGGATCAACCTCGATGCCTTTGTTGCTGACAATGAAACCCAAGAGTTTACTGGATCAGACTCCGAATGTGCACTTGTTAGGGTTCAATCTTAGCTTGTACTCCTTCAACCTGACAAACAACTTTTGCAAGTGATCAAGGTGTTCTTCTTCAGTTTGTGATCGGGCTATCATGTCATCTACGTAGACCTCTATCTCATGATGTATCATATCATGAAACAAAGCTACCATGGCGCGTTGATAGGTTGCCCCAGCATTCTTTAGTCCGAATGGCATCACTTTGTAGCAGAACGTACCACACTGTGTAACAAAAGTAGTTTTCTCCATGTCCTCAAGTGCCATTTTGATCTGGTTATAGCCTGAGAATCCGTCCATGAAAGAAAAAACTTTGTGCTAAGCTGTATTATCAACCAGGATGTCAATGTGTGGAAGTGGAAAGTCATCTTTAGGGCTGGCTCTGTTTAAGTCTCTAATCCATGCACATTTTGACTTTGTCGTCCTTCTTAGGCATGGGCACAATGTTAGCAACCCATTGAGGATAGGAAGTAACAGCCAGAAATCCAGCATTGAACTGCTTCATAACTTCTGCTTTGATCTTCTCTGACATGTCAGGTCTCATGCGGCAGACTTTTTGTTTCACTGGTGGACAATCTTCTCTTGTGGGTAGACGGTGTACCACAATGTCTGTATCGAGTCCCGACATGTCTTCGTATGACCAGGCAAAGATCTCAACATAATCATTCAACAGCTGAATTAGGCGCTCCTTGACACTCTGATCTAGATTGGCACCCACTCTGATTTCTTTTTTGTCTTCCTCAGTACCCAAGTTGATTTTATCCAACATCTCCTCATGAGGCAGGATAGCTCTTTCCTCTTGCTGTAGTAATCTGGCCAATTCCCACGGCACCTCACAATCTTCCTCACCTTCGTATTCGACTTGGTAAATCAAATCTTCAGAGTCACTAAAGGCTATAGCAGTATCGTTACCCATGGGTTTCGGAGTGGAAGGGTACCTGCATTTGTGAGTGAGTGTGTGTGTAAGGGCATAGCCATCTTAAAACAACAAAATGTAAAAGAAAGACAATGAGCACAAAAGGTTTAAATATGAAAAGCGTCCATGATTTATTAAATGACATATGAAAATGAAATAAGAACCCTTACAAATGGACCTATGTGCCTCGGGTAAGACACAAGGTTGAAAAAGTACGATTTGTTTGTGAATTATTACAGATCCAATGGAAAAGATAAATTACTGCAGTATGAAAGTAATTGGAACAAAGTCTTTTGCTTCCCAGTTGCACATTCCTCCACTGACAGTAGGGAAAATAAAGTCTTCCAAGCTGTCCTCTTTATCACTTTCCTCTAGTGCATTAACCCCTTGGTGGCTGATCTTCACAGGTGGCCCTCCGGCACAGGCGCGTCACACGTCTTTCTGAGCAGTCGAAGTAAATCCCAGGCCGAACTTGTCTGATTTGTAAGGAAAGTCTGGAAGCTGCCCCTAGATTGTGGATCCTCCTTCTTTCACTACTGCCCTTGCATATTTTAGAGAAGACATCTGAGATACAAGTCTTGTGATCACAGGAGTTGAGGATACTGCCTTGGTCGTTGCTATTTCCTGAGAAACTTCTTCAAAATGTTGGAAAGGGGTCTCAATGAATTCGCCATTCAATTCTACATATCGAAAAGAATTCAGATGACTAATCATGTATTCCTCTTCCCCATGGACAATTATGATTTTCCCTTGGACAGGGTACTTCAGCATCTGATGCAAGGTGGAGGTGACCGCACCGGCGTTGTGAATCTAGGGACGTCCCAACAGGCAAGAGTAGGAAGGACGGATGTCCATCACTTAGAATGTTGAATTGAATGTCTAGGTACCCACCTTGATCGGGATGTCCACCTCTCCATGGACCATCCTTTTAGAGTCGTCAAATGCTTGAACAATGATGTTGCTGGTGTGATCGGTGGGAATAGAACTGACTGTTTTGGAATGCTGGTTCGCGTTTGCGTTTGTTTTCGCAAAATGTCGCGGTAAGCAAGAGTCTCCATCGTCTTTTATTTTATCCAACAAGGAAAGGACAAAAGCACGGAAAAATTCCTTTTCGAGACGTTTCTCGGGTTCGGGAGGTAGATTATAGAAAGGGAAGGTGTTAGAACCCTTTCTATCCGTGGTTATCCACGGGCTCTTAGGTACTTGCTCACTATGTTTTCAAAAGTTTGCTTTTCTTTGTGATTGTGGGTTTTGAAAAGGGTTTTTTGTTTGAAAGGAGTGTAAGTGCGAAAAGTTTGGTTTTTGTTTTCCAAAGAGCGAGTACTTAAGAACATTTACCTACTCAAAAAGGAATTAAACTATACAAGTGTCCTTTAGACAATGCTATCCCACTATTGATGAGTAGGTAGCACCGTCGTTGGAGTTTTCGGGTCAATTCGATTAAGGGACGTGTGGTCACTAAAGGAATGTTAGGACGCCTTAGTGGTAACCCTAATATCTTAGATCATTTCATCTGAGGCAACCGTTTCGAGGTAACTATGATCTTTGGACAAGAGGGAGACCTCTAAAACTTCCTATACTCAATGCCACGTTCGAGGCAACCAAGTGAGGTGTACCCTAGGAGTGGCATGTGCGAGTGTATTGTTTTTCAGTTATATTATCTTTGTACATGTTATGGTGAGCTACTGTTGATTTTAGGTTAAAAGTTAATCTTATCATGCATTGCCTATTATTCAAACATCTAACAGTTAATGGTTGCAGAAATTAATTTGCGGAAAATAAATCTAAGCTATTACAAGGCGACCGGTATTTAAATCGCCAAAAATAAACCCTTAAAAATTAAATTGCGAAAAGTAAATAAAAATGATAAATAAATCCTAATTTAAAACTATTACATTCTCGAAGCAGTTACAATATTAAAATATTGGATCGAAAGTAGTTCGCGCACGAGAAAATTAAATCAGAGTGTCTTAGGGTTTTGACCCTTTTTATTAAATAAAGCATATTTGTTATTTTTGAATTAAAAATTAGTCTAAATTAATAATTGAATTAATTAATGAAAAGAAAATATTTTTGGATTTTATTTTAATTAAGGAAATAAAATTAGAAAGGTAAAAATATATCAAAACCCTAATTCTAAATCAATGTTAATTTATTGCAAAATATATTAATGTTAACCTATTTAAACTAAATATAATTAATTAATTGTTTATTTACAAAAATAATAAAGTTAATGGAGTTAATAAAAATATTTTTTGTTTTCTGATTTTATGAAAAAAAAGTTAATTGGTTAATTAATTAATTTTTAATAATAATAATAATAATAATAAAATAGAAAAAATAATGAAAAGAAAAATAAAATGAAGAAACAAACTCAGGGGGGTGCTGGGCTTGATTTGGGAGTATGATCAGCATAATTCCAGGCCCAGAACGTTGGTCCTTGTTGACTTTTCCAGTCTCCTATGCATGCATTGACTTGAATCCATGGTGGATCTATAATTCTGGCCTTTGGATCTAGCTTGAAGCCACTTGGCACATTGAGATCTGAGGATATATGGTAGTCCACGCTTGGAATGCTGCGCCTGAACACCTAAAGAAAAAATATAACAAAGTTTTGGGGGACCTGGGATTCGAACCCAGGTCCCAATGATCACATGCCAGCGCTCCAACCACTCAACCAAACTGCTTCATTCGTTATGGGAATAGAAAACAAATAATATATTCAAAAACAATTCAATATGCCCTGCAAAAATTTAAAAAAAAACACGCTAATTGTTTGAATGGGCCAATCATGCTAAGACACGTTATCGTCTTCCCCAACACATCCCTGGTTATTTACCTGCGGATTTTCATCCGCAGGAAGTTTCGTAGGATGTCTCAAAAATCCTCCCTAGGCCATGTAAACGCCATCCAAGAACATAAGCATGTTCGTCTCTGCCTCCTGATCATCCCTGTAACCATTATTTGCCTTGATTTTGCCTACATAAAAAACGCCTAAAAACAAGAACAAGAACCCTAGGTTCTGGATACGGGGTTAGAAGCTATGAAAATAAAATTCAGTGATGCCAAAAGTTTCAGAATGCAACGCAAAGTATGAATATGCAATTATTTCAATGAAAGGATGCAAGAAAATGACTTCATGATATCATGTCCAGAGCAAGATTCGTGGATACTTACAGTGAGCTTCAGGCACTGAAAGGCTTGGTTTTTGATTGGTCTCGCTTCAGGAGGTTGCTGGCAAGAGAGCTACGTTGTTATTTTGGATTGAATTCGCCTCCAATGTTGTTCTTGATCTCTCATTTTTCAAGCTTTTTTCCAAACTCGTTCTGGCCGTTTCTGCAGAGCTTTTGTGCCTCCTCTAGGTCTGGCTTTCTTATGTGCATATAATGGAATGATTTAGGTCAAAAATATGGGCCATGATCCTTATGCATTGAAGAGGGAATATTGGATTTGATCACCATTGATAAGCTTTCCAAAAATAGGCCAAATCTGATTTTTTGTGCTTGTTTTGACTTGATACGAATTGATTGAGTATCACATGGTATTTTCAAGCTGTACAAATCACAAGAATCCCTTTACATAATTTTTTTAGATTTTATTTGATTTAATATTGATTAATAATGAATTAAATCAATTAAAATGAAATAAAATAGAAAAATAAATGTTTGGTCATGAAATTAAAGATGGGACACGTGTGTGGCATTACAAGACCAAATCAAGTGGAAAAAAGTGGGCCCTTTTGCCAAAAATTGGAGTTTTGAGGATAGTTGACTTTTGGCAATTTTGGAAAAATTCCCAAATTCAATGATGCATAACTTCTTAAATTTTGAACTTTTGGAGGTGTTCTTGGACTTTTTAGAAACCTTGAGATGTCCTCTAACCAACCCCTTTTGTCTCATCTCATTTTGATGTTCCATGCTCAAGTTATAAGCTTTAGAAAAAAAGGTGTTTTTGTTAACTTTCAAAAATGACCTATAATGTCCAAATTTGTAACTTTTTGTGAGAGCATTTCTTGATCTTGGGGTGTGAAGATCGATTATAGGAAATTTCATCCTCTTCAAAATGAGCTTTGGATGGGTCATTTATCATAAAGTATGAGAAAGTTATGCTTGGTCAAAGTTGAGTTGACTTTTCCTACAAAACCCTAATTTAGCAACTTTTGAATCATGAGGAATCTTGAGCAATCCTTGATGAATCATGATCAAACCTTGATCAAATGATGATTTAACCTTAAAAATGAGAATGTTGACAAAAAATCTTGAGGTTTGACTGTATTTGGGACACAATTAACTTTTGCCCTAGCACAGTCGATTTTTGGGCCTCTTGAGCAATTGACTGACCAAACTTCTCTGCAAGGCTTGAAATTTGACATGGATGAACTTGAGAGCATATTAGGACATTTAGTAGCACTTGAGGTCATTTGGATGCAAGGACCTTGATGCAACACAAAACCCTAATTTTGACTTGACTGCCTTAGGAGGTGACTTGACTGTATTACCTTGAGCCAACTTGAGTAACTTGAAGATTATTTTTGACATGTCTTGAGGAATATGGGAGGGAAAATTTTGGGGTACAACAGCTGGGTTTCAGGGTTAGGCCTTCACAATCCAATCTATCCAAGGCTTTCTTTGGAAAGACGCTCAGAGATGATCCAATATCAACCAAAACATGGGCTAGGGTGGTTCCCCTACACTCCACTGAGACATGTAGTGCGTCATTATATTTTCTCCCTTTGGAGGTCAAGTCAGCATCAGAGAAACCCAGGCCGTTGTCAGCTGTCAGACTGGCTACACACTCTTGGAATTGATCCACAGACGTCTCTTGCGGGACATGAGCCGTCTTCAGAAACTTTACCAAAGCTTTAGCATGTGCCTCAGAGCACAGCAGCAGGGCTAACATAAAGATTTTGGAGGGGGTCTTCCCCAGTTGTTCTACCACATCATAATCACTTTTCTTAATTATCCTCAGGATTTCTTCCATCTCCTTCTTGGATGTCTCAGGAATAACTAGTGACTGAGCCTTCGTCAAGACAGGCTCCTCTTGAACGTTCTTTCCTTTATTCTCAGCAACGGAAGTAGGGATAGGAATTACATTGTCATTGTTGGCGGGTATACTTGCAGGTACAATCACAGGCACATATGTAATCTTCAGAATGGCCATGGGTCCAGAGACTGCCTTTGGAGGCGCAATCTCTGGAGAGAAAATTCTCCCACTGCGGCTAATTTTGCTTGTTCCGGCAATGTTACTGATGTTGGAATTGTCCTCTTCGGAGCTTTCTTTATCGGCAGTCTGTTCAATCTGTTTGACACCATGGTAGTAGATTTCTCCACCATAATTCCATGGTACCATTTTATCTGATTTGTATGGGGCTGGCCCAGGAATTGTTATCTTCAACGGAGTAGTCATAGGAGCGGATGTAATCCTAACGGGTTGTTTAGGAACCCTGGAAGGATTGACATATATGGTTATTATTGAAACTTCTGGAACTGGAATGGGTGAAACAGAAGCTTTCTCAAACAAAATTTCCTGGTTATCAATCAATTGTTGGATACATTTCTTCAACAAAGGACAGTCAAATGATGAGGACAGGCAAGTACGACAATCTTTGTCACAACCTGGGAACACCCCAGCTTTCAACAAATTCAACTTGATGGTTAGGAGAGGAGTTAACAGTTTCTCCATAGTAGAAACAAACAGATCTTCTTCCACAACACTGGCATTGTGTCCATGCCTAGGCATTGGAGCGGAGATAACAATTGGTTTTTCAGGAGCTTCAAATTCAACTTCCTTTTCATCGATCAGATCTTGAATCTTGTTCTTTAGAGCCCAACAGTTGTTGGTGTCGTGCCCTGGACTTTCTGAATGGTAAGCGCACCTGGCATTCGAATGGTAGTGTGGAGATGCAGTATTGGGATTTTTAAGGGCCTCTTTTAGCATGGCCAAATTCAACTTCAAGAGATGTGGTAGGACTTGAGCAGGAGTCATGTTTATCTTGGTGAATTGCCTTACATGCCTTTCCACCCTTTGCTGGTTATTTCTCGGCTGATCATTTCTCGGTTGGTTGTTTCTTGGCTGGTCTGATGCGGACTTTGGAATCATAACGGCCCCCACAGTTGGTCGTCGTTCGATTCTTCCCTGATTTCTCTGTGCATAGACAGTAGACACTTCCTTCTTTACAGTGAAGGGCTTTTTTGCAACTGCAGAGGTAGACGCATCTTTCTGAATTTTCCCGCTTCTAATACCGGCTTCCACCCTCTCGCCAGTTAGAATCAACTCAGTGAAACCTGCAGAGGAGCTTCTAATCAGGTGATTAAAGAAAGGACCAGACAGAGTCCCCAAGAACATGTCCACTAGCTCTCTTTCAGATAAAGGCGGTTGCACCCTTCCGGCTAAATCCCTCCATTTCTGGGCGTAGTCTTTGAAACCCTCATTGGACACCATGGCCATACTCTGGAGTTGAGTACGGGTTGGTGCCAAGTCGATGTTGTATTGATACTGTTTATAGAAGGCTGCTGCCAAGTCTTCTTAATTATGTACATCAGACCTCTCCAACTGGTAGAACCAATCAAGCTGTGTTCCCGACAAACTGTCCTGGAAAAAGTGGACCCACAAATCTTTGTCAGCAGAATGTGGCTGAATTTTCCTGACATAAAATCGTAGGTGCATATTGGGATAAGACAACCCATCATACTTGGCAAATAGTGGTACTTTAAACTTCGGAGGGATTACTATTCCAGATACCAACCCCGGTACTCTCTGCACTTCCATAGCAGCTAGACGCTCTTCCAAGTTTTTGTATTTGTCATCGGCCGGAGGGTACTGTTGTTCGGAGTAGTCCTCTTCTTCCTCTTCTTTAGCTTCAGAATCTGAAGGCACTGCAGTCTCTTTACCTTTTCTTTTCCCTTCCTCAGAGGTTGATGGAAATTCCAAGGCCCTTCTGGCTTGTCCTTCAAACATTCTGCCCATGATAACTACACCGGCTCGCTTCTTCTTCTTTTTCTCTTTTTCTTTATCTAGCAGAGTCTTGAGCTCCTCCTGTCCCTTGGGCAAGGTCAAGAGTAGCTGTTGAAATTGTGAATTATGAGCTTGCAAGTATTTAACCGTTTGTTCAAGATCCATTTTACTGAAATAAACAGCAGAAGGATGAGGAAACTTCTTGCAAAGACCTGTTTATGCATATGATGAATGATATGTATTCATATAATACTTTCAAGGATTCTAAATTCAAATTTGTGTTAAACAAAAAGGAACAAAAATTATATTAATAAAATAGAATTTGTTTATATCAATTCCCCTAGGGAAAAATAGTACAAAATTCTAAGACAAAAAGACGTTGCGCATCCTCTTCGGTGCAATGTAGGTGTTGAGAGTCTGCTCTTTGTGAAGTAACCGAGTGAGTTCTAAAACCTTCTTCTCGCTTGCATAGAATTGGGCTTCAAAAGTATCGCGTTCTCCCTTGAGCTGTATCCAACTCCTTTGTAGATCTTCGAGTGATATTGGCATGTCAGGATGTAGGGGGGTGTATGGAACCTCTCCTTCCTTAACAAGCTCTATAATCACTGGGAGAATAGGGGGTAACGCATCATAAGACTTTGGGCGCGGGTTCGTACCCACTTGAGGTAAGCCTCAAGAGGGATGGAATTCTTGTGTCCCAAGGTCTTACTGTCCACCTTGTCGGGCATCCTCCAAGCTCGTATGAACCTTTGTCGGAGTCCTTGATCGTCGTTGTCGAAGTCGAAAACCAAGCCTTGAACCAGCATGTCATATAGGCCACCCCTTCGGGCATAATCAAACTATCTTAGAGCCAAGCAGGGGTTGTAGGTGATGCCTCCTCTAATGCCAAGTAGAGGGACATTAGGGAATTCCCCACAACGGTCGACAATGATAACATTCTCTTTGGATCGAGAACACCAATGAATATCTGAATGTGTAAGTGTCATCAATCGTTTTGACCACCTCAAACCTTGCTCATTATTCAAAACTGATTGGGGAAGATGAGAAATAAACCATCTTGCCAATAGAGAAGTGCAACACATGAGAACACCTCTTTTCCTCATTGTTCGAGTGTGAAAAGAGTGCAAGATAGCTCCAAGCAATGTAGGCACCAGATTGCGTGACATGAAGATTTTGAAAGCACTCACATCTATGAGTTGATCAGGATTAGGGAACAAGACCATCCCATAGATGAGAAGAGCTACAATCTCCTCAAAAGCTTGCAAATCCAAGGAGTTCCAACAACTTTGGGCCTTCTCAAACAAGAACTTTT
Organism: Vicia faba; assembly: GCA_948472305.1. Lineage (NCBI taxonomy): Eukaryota > Viridiplantae > Streptophyta > Magnoliopsida > Fabales > Fabaceae > Vicia > Vicia faba. The sequence continues at coordinate 129,136,276 of OX451741.1, forward strand.
CCAAGAAGCCCTTGACAGCACTTCTAGTTTCCCAATAGGTTGTGACATCAGATGAGTGCAAGTGCAAGGCTTGAGCAATCTCTTCTGGCTTTGGATCTCTTTCCGTACCTTTGAAAGGTAGTTTATTGAGAATAGGAATCCTCAAGAGTTGAGAAAATTCCTCCAAAGTGGGCACAAGCTGGTAGTCAGGAAATGTGAAGTAGTGATGCAAGGGATCAAAGAACTGGAAAAGAACTTTCATCATGTCTTCCTCTGTGTTGGAAGTGACTAAGTTGAGAAGACGACCATGCCTCTCGGTGAATGGAGAGTTCTCAGGAATCCTTGAAGCTAGCTCTTTGAGTTGTGGAGGAATTCTTACAAGGTTGACTTGGATGATTTTCATGCGAAGTGAATCCATATCCTACAAAACAAGAACAATGATGAATTTCCAAAATCCTTGAAATGGTTAGTGGATGCAAATGATGCTCATGATGTCCATGATGTTATGCACAAGTATATATGTACAATAAAATCACACAAGTTCCTAGTTTAGGCTTGCATGGGGTTTCATAGGTAAGTACCCTCTTGAAGTTTAGTTGGCTTAACCTGTCCTAGAAATAGTAACCGGGTTCTAAGGAGCTCAATATCACTGGATTGTTTCCTTGTTCATTGTTTCAATTCAGCCTCTTTACTGGCGAACGAAATATTCTAAGGAACCAACCCTCAATGAGTGTAGTATCGGGTATCTACCAACTTCGGACTGCACCAAAGCCGGTCATCTCACTACATCCTAAAAGGCTAAGTTGGTTAAGTAAAGGTTCTAGAAGTTCATTAGTGCTTCATGACATCACTCAGTGGCTCCGTATTCTCTTTGATTGACTCAAAGGCTACCGGTACCCATAAATATGTCACACTAACATAGCTATTTCTTAGACCGTGTCGGTATACCCCGCACAGTTTCCATAACGTATTGCTATTTACCTATGAATGTTTCCCAAATCCGGGTGGAGGATTCAAACCCAAATAATAGAACCAAAGTGTAAAGCAAACAAGTCAAGCAATTTGTAAGCAAATAAAGGTGATCTAAACCCTAAGGTAACCCCACTTTTATAATTTTCCCCAGCAGAGTCGCCAGTTCTATGATACGGTGGGAGAACTGACTTGAGGCTTTGTGTTTCGTCGCAAATGTTTCAGTTTAGCAAGAGTCGCCACTGACTTTTATTTTATCCAAAAGGAAAGGTAAAAAAGCACAGGAAAGACCTTTGAGATGTTTTCTTGAGTTCGGGGGGTAGATTATGAAAAGGGAAGGTGCTAGCACCCTTTTCATCCATGGTTTTCCATGGGCTCTTAGTTACTTGCTTATATCACTTGCTTTGCTTTTGCAATTGTTTGAAATGGTGTTTTGTGTTTGGTGTGATTTTGAAAGTATTTTGAAAAGAGGCCTTTCGTTTAGGCAATCTTTGTAATGATTCTCGTTTGTAAGAATGTATACAAAGATGTTTGTCTTTTGAAAAATGTTTCAATGTTTTGAAAGTTGTTTGGAAATGGTTTTGAAATGTGTGTGTTTGTTTTTGAAAATAGCAAGGGTTGTTTGGAAAAGAGCAAGTAACTAGGAGCTATCTATCCTACTCAAATTTCTTTCCTATGCACTTTTATTCCTTTGACATTGTTGATTTACCATTGCTTTGGTAAACAACCCTATCTTTGGATGTTAAACGGGACAGGTGTGGGTCATCGTATGACCATGATAGCAATGTTGCCAAGTATCTTAGCTTGTTTGAGGGACCAAGATCATTTGTTTTAGGCAACCTTTGGATAGCGTCATCGAGGGACTATGATCTTTTGTTTTGTTTTGTTTTGCCAAGATACTTTGCATGTATACCATGACCATTTTAAGGCAACAAAGTGGGTGAAACCCTAAGGAGTGCTTGTGTGCAATGTGTGTCATTTTACATGCCTTTGATTATCTTGGATTAGGTCATTCTATTTATTTGTTTTTGGTCTTATCAAGCAAACTCTAGTTTACTAAACATGGTATAAATGCAATAAATTGCGTAAAATAAAACTAAGCTATTACAACAATTATTATGGGAGGGGGGATACAAGTTTTTGAATAAGGATATTTGCACAAAATAAAACCCTTAAATATTATTACAACCCAATTGAATTATCGTACAAGATAAATAAATATACAAATATTTAAATATGCAAATAAAACGTATTTATGCAAAAATGTCTTGTATTTGATTTTTTGTATGAGAGAATTAATTATTTAAGTCTTAAAAATAATAAAAATAATATTTTTATTTTTGAAAGGGTGAAACCCTAGTTTTTTGATTAAAAGAAAAATATGTTCTATATTATTTATTTTATCCATTTATGTTCAAGAAATAATAAATAATATTATTAATAAATATTAAAAATTAAAACATGTATAAAAATAATATTTTATGTGTATGAATAATACAAATAAAAATGTATAGTATTTTTAAATGTATTTACTATTTATTTAACAAAACAAAGTTCTATTTATTTATATAAAACTATTTTTATATGTGGAAAAAAATAATAAAAATAAAACAAAATTGCAAAAAATTAAGAAAATATTTTTGTGATTTTTTAATGTTCAGAAAAAATATTAAAGTCAATAAACATAAAAAATATGAGAAAATATGCAAAATAAAAAAAATATGCAAAGGGGGGTGTAAATAATAGTCAGGGGGGGTGTGGAAAACAAAACAAGCAGGCCCAAGGCGCGCCAGGCCCAGGACACTTCATCCCTGTCCTCCAGCTTCCATTTGCGCGCGTATCTGCCTTAAACCTGTAACTTGTTGTAGCTTGCATAAAAATGAAAACTCATAACATAAAAAATGTAGCTTGTAATCTCATGATTCCAATGATATAAAATTCATGACCTAACTCTCAAAGGTCAGGGAGAATTTTAATGGCCCTAAATCGTGACCTAGTTTTTTCAGCATGTTCAACATTCAAATTCTCTTAGCTCAGTTAATATAAATGACAACTATGCATATGTACAACTTCACCATGCTAGAGACTACATTTTTGCTTCACAAATCGTGGCTTGAGGATGCCTAAATATAGAGATAAAGTTTTGAAAAATACCTCCTTCAGCTGGATTTGGATATGGCAATGTGGGGACTTTGAGTGAGGCCTGAGGATCGTGTGAGCTTCCTTGAAGTTCCCTCAAGCTATTCCAATGCTTATAGGGCTTTGTAGATAGCCAGAATTTCTTGCACAAGTCAATCTGCAACTTCCAAGTTTGAAAATGGTGATGTCTGAAACAGGGGTTACAGCAACAGGACAAGGGCTTGGATAGTTTGGATATGATGTATGGAAGATGTTTGAAGTGTTACTAAGCAAAATGTACGAGCAAATATTGAGATGGCAAGAGTTTTGCAGAAACTGGCAGTTTAGGCAGAAAAATGGAGTTTTTTGGTTTTGGAGGGTTTCAGATCATAAGCCTTCGTGTTCTAGCTTGAGATAAGTTTGTGAAGTTGTTTGGAATGAAGCCAAGTTCACCATTTATCAGATGTACAAGTTCTCTACCTTTTGGCCACTTTTCTTGTTTTTGAAGAAAGGTTGAAGTGACCATGCTAACAAGCCTGTACTTAGCTATCTTGTGAGCTGCAAGGGTTGATATTCTTTGCTTGTGATCTATGAAAAATGCCTGTACTCAAGGAACAAGTCCAAGGCTCAAGGCTGATAAAGTTGGAAAAGCTTGCTTTATCAAAATGGCAATGTGCCCTTTATGCCATTGATGGATTTATTCTTTGTACAATACTCCAAAAGCCAAAACAAAGCCATTATCCTATGAGGTTGCATTTAATTATGGAGTGTAGAAGGGGTTTAGGACCTGTAATGCAAGGTACAAGCATGCTTGATCAGATTTGCAACTTGATGCATTGTAAAAATGGCTTGAACAAAAGTGACAAAATGCCATTTTCTTATATTGGATTCTCCCTAACCACAAATGATCTTGGAGAGTTCTTGGACATTTTGGAAAGCTTGAAACATTCTATACAATCCATCTTTGAAATGAATTTTGATATACTTCTTGTAACTAGGTGAAAAATGTCTATGAAGTTAGGTCAAAAACCTGCCTAAATTAGGGCAAATTTTCACTAAGTCTTTTAGTTCATGGACCCCTATTCACAAATTTATATCTTGAGATCCAAGCATCTTTTGGGAAAACTTTGTGAATCAAAGTTGTATATTTCATGGAGGACTACAACTTTTATGTTGGAAGTTTTCTTTGAATCCAATTGCATCATGGTGAAAAAGTTGTCAAAAGTTGGGAAAAAATAAAAAATTTTCCATACTTAGAAAAATTCTAAGTTATGAAAAATTTTCAAATTAAAACCCTAATTTGCAATTTTAGGTTTCTTGGTCAACAAGTTTCACATTTTGACATATCTTGATGAATTATGACCTTTGGCACTTGATTTTGACCAAAAAGTCAAAGTTTGACTTTTCAGTGCACAGTTGACTTTTGATCAGTTGACTGCAAAATTCATCTGTCAATCCTATGTACTTGAGATCTTTTGAACTATATGATTAGGTAAAGATGATGCCATTGAGTCCTTGATATAATTCTTGAACCCAATTGGCCATTGGCTAGGTTAAAAATCAGAAATTCCCCTTTCTCAGTCAAAACCCTAATTTTGACCATTTTGCCCTTTTGATGATCTGGTCAAATTTCTTGAAGAGTTGTGATCCAAACTTGATCAAATGGCACATATGAGTCTAAAATGTTTTTGTGGAACAAAAATTATGAGGTTTTACTGTAAATTGGCCATGGTTGACTTTTTCTCTAATACAGTTGATTTTTAGGTCAACTGTCCAATTGATTGAGCAAAAAAAAGTGATTCAAGGCTTGAAACTTAACATGAGAAATCTTAGGGGTCCAAGATGGTGTATGAAGGTTACATGAAGCATTGAAGGTCCAAAAATCCTTGTGCAAAATGAAACCCTAATTTCAGGTTATCAGTGCAAGGTGATGCCTTGAGCTGACCAAACCCTAATCTTGTCTTGAGTCCAAGAAGTCTTGTGAGGAAAATCTTGATAAAATGAGAGGGAAAATTTTGGGGTACAACAATATGCTTATAATGACTTCATGTATTAGGCTTTAGTGTTTAATTGTGTATTGCGCTGAGCTTGTAGGTTGACACACAATCATAGGTTGACACATACTAAAGCTTTTCTAAAATTGTAGAAATTCTTGTTTTATGTGTCGACACATTCATTTTTTAGGTTGACACATTTGCTAGCACTTTAAAGCATGTAGATTATGTTTCTGTTTGGTCAATACATAGACCTATACAGATCGACACATACAAGAATAAAAATTAAGCATGTGTCGACACATACGATATATAGGTCGACACATACTGATTGTTTGGTCAATTTTCTCAAATCTTTTTAATTCCGAATTTGTCCCTTTTACCCTAAAAGTTCAAAAACTATAAATACTCATTCATGCATCATTCATAACTTGGTAAAACTATAAAATTAACCTACTTCTCTCTTCATCTTCAACCTCTAACCTATGCATACACACTGACATTACATTGTAACGATGTTTTGTTAGGGGTGCCATCTAAGCGAGGATTGTTAGTGTTCAATTGTGTATTGGGTTGAGCTTGTTGAGGTTTTCATCAAGGAAAAACCACGAGTTTGTCCTCCAAGATCATTGATTGATTTTGGGGTTTTCGTGCAAGACGATCAAGAGGTAATTGCGTCCAAGTGAAGTCCTTTGGAGATAAAGAAGGCAAGGGATCCTTTGGAGATAAAGAACACAAAGGAAGTAGAAAGAGAACGGAGGATTACAATTGAAGTCTTGTGTTACAATAGTTTGAAATTGGCAGTGCGCGAAAGCTTTGGAAATAAATAATGCAAAGGAGTAGCAAGATTCTGGTGTCAATTTGCATATATTGTGTCTTGGTCTTTCTCAAGATCAAAAGAAGAGAAGGGGTTGAATCAATAACACGTATTAGGATTTATGGAGTTGCTCTTGAACACTTCTCATGTATCAACTTTTTGCATAGTAAGAATTATCCTAATTTCGTTGAAATTAGGCGCAGACATACCCATACGCAGGGACGACAATGGAAAACTGTGAAGACAAATTCTGTGTGTCTCTTTTATTTTTGCTTTTACTTGCTTTGATATTCATTGATCAATTTGTCAAATAACATTGAGTTATCAATTGAATTGTAAGAATTTTTCGAACCGTTTTTTGTTGTAAATCAAGTGTTGATATAACTTATAATCACTTTTGATTATAAGTGGTTTTGTGTATCAACACAACTTAAGGAAAAATTCTGAAAATTCACTTGCACACCGAGTATTTGATTAATTGATATGACGTGTTCTATTAATATTGTCATTGGAAATAACTTTACTAGTAACTTGCAATAAACGTTAAATAAGCTATAAAGTGCTTCAAGCATATTAATTCTCGTATCGTTCTTATTTCGTATTGTGTTTTGTTATCAAGCTTGCATATTTAAGTTTCCAATAACGTTCGTAAAAGAAGACATTTTGAAAAAGTTTCCGCGTTACTCTTTGATAAAACATCTTTTTCAAAACCAGAATTTTCTGGATATTTTTAAAAAGGGGTATTTATTCACCCCCTCTAGATACGTTTCTATCGTCTAACATGTTAAACATTTTATTTTAAATTTTATGTGTTCCAGAACATGTTGTGAAATGAAATGTGTGACATTCTATTGTGATTATGTGTTATACCTTCTTTTTATTCGTTATATTAAGCACAATAAAATTAGGTTGTTACATCACAACCCCCCATCCTCCGCACTGCCGCTTCCTTCGTGCCACCCACTGCCGCGTTCAACATCTGCCATGCCTCCATTACCATGTCTTCCTCTTCTATTAATGAGTCTGAGCATGTTTCTACCAAGGTCGGCAGCCCTACCAAGTCGTCATCTTCTCCCAATAAACAAGAGTTTCACCCATCCCTTACTCTCACTAACATAAAAAACAATATTCCCTTTGTTCTAGAGATAGTCGACCAGTTCAATCAGACACCATCTAAGATATCAATCTTGTCAATACTATTTTGTTCTGATTTCCACCACAACGCATTGATGAGGCTCTTGAGTGCTGCCTATGTGCCTCAAGAAATTACTGTGAATCAGTTTGAAGGGAAGGTTGCAGGTGCATAAGGGGTTTAGGGTTTTAGGAGTATTTTAGAGTTTTTGTGTTTTTTTTTGTGTGTCACTCATGTATATTTTGATACATTGAGGTTGACTGATTGTTCTTAGTTCAAATTTTTAAGCAAAACTAAGTATTGTTCTCACTCATGAACTTTTAAGAAAAGAGTTGAGTATTATATTTGAAGTGTAATTTTCTATTTGGTTCTATTGATATAGTCACGCGTTTATAACTATTTTTGTTGAAATTAATGTGTTGTAACCACCACTATCTTTAGGAAGCATTATGAGAGAATTGTAACCATCACATTATAATGATTGTATTTATTTAGATTTATGGTAGAGTTGTATCATTAAAATTGAGAGAACCAAAGAGTCCTCATCTTGATTAGCAACCTATTTGTATTCTCTATCAGTTTCATTCAAACCTATATAAAGGCTTTGTAATGCTAAGATTAATGAAGAAGTGTTTGGTGAATTAAAAAAAAAAAGCAGAGTTTTTCAATGGTCATCCACCAGTAGAAGTATAGTACAAAAAGTGACGAAATGTAGTTTTCTCTGCAGAATCCTGCAACACTATCATTTTTCACATACCACCTCTAGAATACCGCCAACAAAGTGGTATCAGAGCTGCAGATCCTTGCACCTGCAACAAAAATAACAACAGTTATGGCTTCCACAAACAATCCTTCTGTAACTTACAGCAATGTCAAAGTTCCTCTATTTGAAGGAGAGAACTATGATTTTTGGACTGTTAAAATGGAGACTCTATTCATATCTTTGGATGTTCTAGAGTATGTCAAAAATGGCTATGAAGAACCGGCGCCAACAAAGGCTGAAAAATCAAAAGAAAAGGCTGAAGAATCAAGCCAACAGCTTGAAGAATTGAAGAAGAAGAACATCACAGATGCTGGAGTTCTTGGGATGATTCAAAGAGAGGTCTCTCTATCCATCTTCCCAAGGATTATGAGAGCTAAAACATCGAAAGAAGCCTGAAGTATCCTAGAATAAGAGTTCGAAGGAGACTCAAAGGTGCGAATGGTGAAGCTTCAATCTCTTAAGAGAGATTATGAAAATGAAAGGATGAAGCAGAACGAGAGCCTGAACGAATACTTCAACAGACTCTCCGAGTTGGTGAATCAGATGAAGTCACATGGTGATACGATAGAAGATCGCAGAATTGTTGACAAAATTCTGATCAGTTTGACAACAAGATTTGACCCACTGGTGGGGGTAATAGAAGAAACCAAGGATCTATCGACCTTGACTGTTCAAGGTTTGATGGGGTCTTTGAGATCCTATGAGCAAAGGATGTTACAACATTCTGAAAAATCAATCGAGAGTGCCTTTCAATCTAAACTCAACATTCAGCCCAACAATGGTGAAAATAAGCCCCAAATACAAACTAGAGGTGAGTCTTCCAGAGGTGGCATATTTGGAAGAGGCAGAGGCAGAGGTCGAAACTCACGTGGCAGATATGGAAGAAGCACAAATGGCGGAAGATGGAATGGAGCATCAAACAAATGGTGTAAAATTTGTAACAGCGGTACTCATGACGAGAAGGATTGTTGGAACAAAGGTAAACTGAAATGCCACAATTGCAAGAGATTCGGGCACCTTCAAAAGGATTGTCGTCTTGCAAATCAACAACATGCTTCGTACGCAGAAGGAGAATCTGATGAAGGAAATTTATTTTTTACTTGTCAAAAAGCATTGCATGAAGAAGGTAAAAATGTATGGTATTTGGACAGCGGCTGTAGCAACCATATGACCAGACAGAAGGAAGCATTTATAAACATTGATTCTTCATTTGGCTCAAAAGTTAAATTGGGAAATGGAGAACATGTCATGGTGAAAAGGAAAGGAAGCATTGGAGTCACCACAAAGCAAGGAAACAAAGTCATACATGACACGCTCTATGTACCAGAATTAGACGAAAATTTGCTTAGCATTGGACAACTTATGGAGCACGGCTAGTCTCTAAACCTTGAGAATAACGAGTGCATAATTTTTGACTCAAAAAGAAGAAGTGTTGCCGTTGTGAAGATGACTAGCAACAAGAGCTTTCCACTATCTTTTAACTATGAGAAAAATGTAAGCATGATGGCCAGAGAAGAGAATGACTCGTGTTTATGGCACAGGAGACTTGGGCATTTGAATTACGAAAGCCTCAAGTTACTCTATCAAAAGAAGGTGGTGTATGGGCTGCCAAGAATCGAAGAAAAATCTGGTGTGTGCGAAGGTTGTGTGCTTGGCAAACACCACCGACAACCATTTCCAAAGGAAGGTGCATGGAGAGCTAAACAAGTGTTGGAACTTATACACACAGATGTGTTTGGCCCTATGAATACTTTGTCTCATGGCAAAAATAGGTACTTTATCTTGTTTATTGACGACTTTACCCGCATGACTTGGGTATATTTCATGAGACAAAAATCTGAAGCATTTGTAATCTTTAAGAAATTTAAAGCATTAATCGAAAAACAAAGTGGCAGATTTATAAAGATGCTGAGAAGTGATCAAGGGAAGGAGTACACCTCAAATGAATTTCATAAATTTTGTGAAGATGAAGGTGTTGAAAGACAGCTCACTGTTGGATATACACCTCAGCAAAATAGTGTATCTGAAAGAAAGAACCAAACCGTGATGGAGATGGCGAAGTCTATGATACTTGAAAAAGGTTTGCCTAAAACCTTTTGGCCCGAGGCCGTTAACACTACAGTGTATTTGATGAACAGGTGTCCAACAAAGGCCGTGTTGAAAAAGACTCCATTTGAAGCCTGGAGTGGAAGAACTCCGTCGGTGAACCATCTTAAAATTTTTGGGTGTGTTTGCTATGCTCAAATTCCTAAACAAAAGAGGACAAAGCTAGAAGAAACAAGTGAAAGATGTGTCTTTATTGGCTATAGTTCCATGTCAAAGGGCTATGGACTTTACAACTTAAAGATAAACAAGGTGATCATTAGCCGGGATGTTGTATTTGATGAGAACGCTTCTTGGAATTGGGAAGAAGACAAAACGAAGGAGAAAACAGTCCCTCCAATCATATTACAACAACAAAACCCAACAACTTATAATGAGCAACCAGCTCCATGTACACCAAGTTCCTCATCCTCTCCAAGTTCACAAATTTCAAGTTCATCATCTCCTAGCTCAACTCCAATAAAATTGAAGGACTTGAGTGATATTTATGCAAGATGCAACTATTGTGTTGTGGAACCAGGAAATTTTGATGAAGCAATCAAAGAAGATGCTTGGAGGAATGCGATGCAAGAAGAAATAAATGCCATTGAGAAAAACAAAATATGGCAGTTAGTTGAAAAGCCAAATGACAAAGAAGCTATTGGAGTAAAATGGGTGTACAAATTGAAGCATAATCCAGATGGGTCAATTCAAAGAGCCAAGGCTAGATTGGTAGTAAAAGGCCATGCACAACAGCCTTGAATTGACTATAGTGAAACTTTTTCCCCAGTTGCAAGATTGGATAATGTACGAACAGTTATTGCATTAGCAGCTCAGAAAGGGTGGAACCTGTACCAACTTGATGTGAAGTCAGCTTTCCTGAATGGAGAATTAAAAGAAGAGGTATATGTGCAGCAAACTCAAGGCTTTGTGACTAAAGGCCAAGAGGAAAAAGTTTACAAGTTGAAGAAAGCTCTCTATGGGTTGAAACAAGCCCCGAGAGCATGGTATAGTGAAATTGACAGCTACTTCATTCAGCAAGGATTTGAAAGAAGTCAAAGTGAGCATACCTTGTATGTGAAGCATCAAGGTAAAGATGATATCCTTCTTGTTGCCCTTTATGTTGATGATTTGGTGTATACGGGTAACAACAAGAAAATGGTTGAAAATTTCAAAATAGAAATGATGAAAAAATATGAGATGAGTGATTTTGGCTTGCTGCATCATTTTCTTGGTATTGAGGTTTACCAAGATGAATATGGAGTTTTTATTTGTCAAAAGAGATATGCTGAAAATATTTTGAAAAAGTTTGGCATGAATGACTGCAAACCTATTGATATTCCTTTATTGATGAATGAAAAATTAAAGAAGGAAGATGGTGGAAGATTAGTAGATGCAAGTATGTATAGAAGTTTGGTTGGAAGCTTGTTTTATCTTACAACTTCAAGGCCCGATTTAATGTTTGCTGCTAGTTACTCTCAAGGTTTATGAGTAAACCGAGTCACTTACACCTTGGAGCAGCAAAAAGAGTTCTAAGGTATGTCATGGGAACCATGGAACATGGAATCAGGTTTGAAAAGAATTTTAAACTCGAAGTTAAAGGCTACTGTGACAGTGATTGGGCTGGAAGTGTTGATGACATGAAAAGCACTTCCGGTTATGTGTTCAACCTGGGTTCAGGAGTAATTTCTTGGTGTTAGAAGAAACAAGATATTGTAGCGCAATCTTCAGCTGAAGCAGAATATTTGGCAGCTAGTTTGGCTACACAACAATCATTGTGGTTGAGAAGAATACTTGACGATATCGGAGAAAAACAAGAAGAAAGTCTGCTGCTTCACTGTGACAATAAATCAACAATAGCCATGGCGAAGAATCCAGTTTTCCACAGTCGAACAAGACATATTAATATAAAGTACCACTTCATTCGAAGTGTGATCGAAGATGGTGATGTGCAGTTAGTGTTCTACAATTCACAAGAGCAGCTTGCAGACATTTTTACTAAAGCACTACCAAGAGAAAGATTTCAGCAACTTAGAGAAGCAATGGGAGTTAAAGAGCAACACATTAAGGGGAGTGTTAAAATTAATGTGTTGTAACCACCACTATCTTTAGGAAGCATTATGAGAGAATTGTAACCATCACATTATAATGATTGTCTTTATTTAGATTTATGGTAGAGTTGTATCATTGAAATTGAGAGAACCAAAGAGTCATCATCTTGATTAGCAACCTATTTGTATTCTCTATCAGTTTCAGAGTTTTTCAATGGTCATCCACCAATAGAAGTATAATACAAAAAGTGATGAAAATTAATTTTCTCTGCAGAATCCTGCAACACTATAATTTTTCACATACCACCTCTAGAATACCGTCAACAGTTTTTATCACTTAAGTGATTGTGGAAAGTGAGATTGGATTCTCATATCTAAATAGTAGTAACATATAAAGCAAATAAAATTAATAGTAGGACCTATCTCAACTACTGATATTTCTGTAGTCAATATTTTCATCCAGATTCAAACTCAACTTCACCCTTGTTTCTAACTAAATTCCAGAGTTGTTTAAACTTCAGTTCATGTTTACGTGTACTACTATTATAAACAAAGACGGCAAGATCTTGACCATTATAAACAAATGAAGTATTTATTTATCCAATTATTATAATGTTTTAATACTGATATAAAGTAATTAAAGAAAAGTATAATAAAATATATTTTGTGTATCCAAAGGAGTTTTCACCATGGACACAGAGATCTAAGAAAAAAATCAAAAGTATATAGTTTTCACCATGGATTGGAAACATGTAGATCTAAGAAAAAGAATGACATGAAAAAGATTTTAACAAGACCATTGATCAGGTAAGGTGAGAAAGTATGTAGTCATGGCCTTCCGGAATCTTTTCTTGTATTGTTTGGGTGAAACAATTGTGGGGGAGGCATTTTTAGGACCCCCAAGTATTCCAGAAGCTTTAACCCATGTCTCTAAATGCTTGTCCCATGTGTACTGTCTCATGAAATCAATTATCCCCAATACCAGCTCCTTTTTCTCATCATCCACTCCAACCAGCAATGAGTAATCCATAACTGCAACTGACTGAAACAGCAACAAGTCATTAAGAAACTTTTGATACTAAAAAAATAACAATTTTTACCAATTATTTAAGCTTACCGCCAAAAATGATGTGTCGTTCCATACAGCTCTCTCGAGTTTTCGCTTAGCCTTAAAACCGAGAAATATGGGATTTGTTCTCAGTGTTTCTAACAAATTCATGTCTAGCATCACTTTGTTAGTACCAGTTGTATCTGCATTGTACCTAGATCTTTCTGACCCTTTAAGGTCATACACTGTGGTTATGTTTCTCTTGTAAAAGAGATTCTCCATTACTATCAGATCTATCTTTGTTTCCTTGCCACCTTTTGGGTATTTTACAGTGACCTGTGTTTGTTAAAACAATGTGTATATATATTATATCAACTTAAAATTTTATATTTCATCAACAATCATCAACAATCTGGAACTTGTATACAGTGATAAAGTATGAGTCTTACCTGATAAATACCAAGAATTTTGGCAAGGCAAGTTGGGCCACCCGAGTTCATTGCATCCATCAGGTATTTGAAATACTGAGGTGCAAACTCTTGAAACGATTCGAATTCGGTCTTAGTCACTTGTTTAATAACAAACCTTTCATCTACCGACTTGGCAAAGTATGCATTACTTTTCCCTCCCTGTGCACTCCATCTCTGGCAACGGGTTAGGGATCGCACATAATCAACTTCATTAGGGCAGCACCTTTTTCTTAGTGAATCAAACTGCTTTGCAAAATAGCAAGTGACAGAAAAGTTCACTTTACCTACGGCACCCAAATAATTGTCTTCAAAAGAGATTTGCGCATGAGCATCATCAGAGACATAACTAGCATAATTGATATAATCTATGTCCAAAGTTGGCCACGCAGAAAGGCAGGAATTTGCTAAATCTTGTTTGTTTCTCTCGCTAGAATTCGAGTTCCTAGAAACCCAATCTTCGTAATCCTTAGAGGTAAGGGCGTAGGATATTATGCTGGAGTAATCATTATCATATACAGCTATAATTCTATCACCATGACATGTTTGGGGAAGCAGCAACCGAGCACCTTCAGCAATGTGAGAAATGGAGGAAAGGAATGATGGCGTGGAGCTCAAAATCAGATTTATCCTCTTTGGAGACTCAAGTTGGTCATCTAGCTCTAGAAGCTTCTCGCGCAAGTTTGTTTTAGTAAGAGAGTCCAGTGTGGACAGTTTGTGATCCCAAACATGCGAACCAATTAGAAGTGAACGTCTCAACCGATTTAGTTCCAGAATGTCTAAAGTCATATCGGCTGATTTTAGCAAAGTCTGTACATACACATACATGGAAGAAAAAGAAAATTAAAGGAAATAGATCAGAAACTTAGATACATACAATACAAGTATATGCACCATAATATTAGTCTACTCACACGATATTCCATTTTTTCTCTTTCAAGCGTGTTTTTTAGATCAAGTATGTGGTTATGAATGTCATGGCCATTTGACAGCTTTGTTTCCAATTGTTCAAGCACATCTGATATCTCCACATACAAGGTTTCCATTTTATGAAAAAGCTGTGCAAAATAAGGGGGGAGAGAAGGTTAAGATTTTGATGCCAAAGAGTTAATATAAAGTAAAATATTAAGAGTGTATTTGTTAAATCACCTCGCCCGTCACCTTTCTAATCCAGTTTTCTGGGATGTATACATCAACAAGAATTGCATAAATAAAGAAAAGGAATAACCATGTATGGATGAGTTATTTACCCATAAAACCGGAGGCAGTCGCTTTGCAAAGAATGTCCGCAGTTAGCAACTCGATCAGCAGTTGCACGGTTTGAGAAGCTAAGTTCCAAGAACTTTCCAAAAGACAATCCCCATGCAGACTTCGGCATAACAACTCTCTGAGTTACTGGCGGAACTCCATCCACAAATGGACACCTCAGACACCGTTGCCACATCCAAATCTTGCCGTCGCTTTCCCCCGGTAACTTCACCGACGGGAGGCGCCTAACATTGATAGTAAGATTTCCTTGCTGGTGTGTAAAACAAACGACATGGGCCTCTGCAGGCTCTTTACAAGACTCGCAGTGATATGTCTGGAAAAGATTGATTTGAATCATCTCCATTCACAATTAACAAACAAAGAAATAGTTCACAGCATACCTCATCAAATAGGCTATTGTACAGATATCTCTCGAATGGCTTATCAAAAGAGCCATAGAATTTTATGCGCAGCAATCTAGTGCGTTCACATACAGTTCCTTTTGATACACAATGACTGGAAAAATACACTAATATATTCTCATGGCCTTCTGCCGCAGAAAAGTATTCACCACAAAACTCATCCTTATTAATCTTGTCCTTTGTGGAGTCAACAACTTCACTCTCTCTTTTCTCTTGAACCATGCTTTCTTGCAAATCTACTCGCCAAGGCTCTCTACACATAGTGTCTGCTTCTTCTGATTCACTGCACTCATGCAACTTCTGATTCACTGCACTCATGCAAATAATCTGATTCTAAACTCAAATTACATGTTAGGTTATTATAGTATGGATCGGAGAGCATATTCTCAATATTAAAGAATAATTTAATAAATTTATTACGTTGACAACGTAACCTTAATTTGTGTATATATTTAAATAGATCAGTTGTAGCTGTTAATTAATTAATTTGTTAATCACCTCTCAATATTGAAATATTTTGTGATTAATTTCATTCTTGAATTCATGTTGAATCTTGAATAAAATCATAATATAATCACATTTTTTTTAATTTTGTGTGATTGAAAACATTATGCTTAATGAGATCGGAGTGATTTGGACAAGATTAAAGATAAATATATATTTATGTATTTTGTATCATTGCAATAGTTAATAATAAATATGTATTTATGTTACTATCAAAAATAAAATTTCACATAAAATATAATTATGCTCAAATTTATAAATATGTAACTTTACGATTCTCAAATTAATTGATATAATAATTAATACGAAATATATTCAAGTTTTTACCAATTTGAAAACTAAAGATTGAATATTCTAATACTTTGTATTGATTGTATGGAAATATCAGGATACAAATTGATTTTAGAATAATACAAAATATGACAATTTTAAAAAATATCATTATATCCGTAACATAATGAAAAGTAAATGTTTTCAATTCTAAAATCACTATTTAAGTTAAAATAATATTTTTTGTCACTTAAAATGATATAGAATATGTTTTTTTTTGTTCAAAATTCAATGCCAAAATAATAGGAACCATACAAAATATGAAGACTTTGCACTGATTATGAAACTTACGAACAAAAAGATACAATTGATTTTCCATAACTTCACAAAATCTGGAATTTAAAGTGAATAAGATTAAAATAATAATTTTTTTTTGAACTTATCACGTATGAGAACAATAAAAGTATCCAATAATTCCCATTTATTCCAAAAATAAAACATTAAATTGATTGATTATTGTTTTATTACAAAAAAATACAGTTCACTGCATGTAATTAATTTCATCAATATCATTTAGAATGTAATGAATATTATAAATTAGTTTTACGTTCTTTATCTAATGAAATATCACTAAATTATTAAATTATTAAAATATTTTTAAATTTTTAGTGTGACTTGTTAGTTAACATAGTTATGATTGATTGACATTCAAATTTTTTTATGTATATTTTAATGTATATCGTAAAATTTGACATGTAAAAATAAAAAAGATGATGGATTATTCAAATCATAATCCAAATAAATTAGAATTCATTACACTTAAATTGGCCTACTAAAATAACTAAAGTGTCCTGCACAATTATAAGTGATCTTCTTCCCTCAAAGCAGTTACAACAATCTGCGATATAATATCAGGCATATAATCTTATAAGAAGCAAGTGCGTTCGATTTATAACTCGTCACAGCATCAAAACAAAACCCAAGATTATTTTAAAAATAGTCCAAATTCAATCATATGAGAAATTTGAGTGAAAAGAAAAGATAGGGTTATAAAAATCCAAAAACTGAAAATTAAACCAATGGTTTCTAATTAAATGATACAAGAATGTGTCTTTCAAGGTTTACTAGTATTAATTTAGAATAGCCATAAGATGTATCTAACGAGGTTTTTATACCAATTAATAGATTTAATAGAATCAGGTAGACACAAATTATAGTAGTATGAGTATGAGAGAATTAATACTCTCATTGAAATAAAAAGTTCAGAAGAAAGTACTCGAGTAAATTTTTACGGTGCTTCCCAAATTCCATGGTTTTGGAACTTGAAGATAAGGACCGTTGAAGCATGGTTTTGTGGAGTTCAAAATATAGAAAGATTGAAGGCCACTCATGGTCTTTTGTTCTTTTGATACAAGGCTCTTGGTCATGAAAGCAAAAACATGGTTCAAGTTTAAAGCTAGATGGAGACTAGAACATGGCATGAAAATGAGGAGAAGATTGAAGATGAAAGTTGGTTATGAAGCATAGTGGTTACTAGATAAGGTTTTTATGTAGTTTCTTGATGTAGTTTTTCTTTGTAATCTTGAAATGGTATTGATGTATTGGTAATGGTGTAATGGTGATATTAATTTTGTACTTTGACCTTGTAATAGAAATTTGAAATTGAATGAACATGTAACCCTTTCTTGTAATGACATCTTCTTCAAAATAGTTTTCTATTCTAAGCTTCTAATTATTTCTTTTGATTTTGTGTGTTAAAGTCCATGATATATGATCTTGCAAATGAGGTATAACCTTGTAGACTTTTGAATCCACATGATAGACTTTCCAATGTCCAAATTGACCTTTTAGCCATGGTCTGAAATCAACAAGACATTTGCCAAAAAAAAAATCCTAAAAAATGACTTTGAAATGTTGTTGTTCAAAGTATGATTTACCTTCTTTCGTTTGAACTTGAAATTCCAAGCCATAACGTACAAACCTTTATATTTCACCCTAGAATGTACCTTGATCTCCTTCTTAGATTTTGAGTACAATCGCTAAGTTTGGATGCCTTCAAATAGTTGGAGGACATTTGTAGTTCTTTTTGGATCCATCAAACCCTAGGCTTTTGTCTTGAGACAATTGGAATAAAGTCAAAAGATATGGCTGATATCACAAGCAACCCAAGTAATTAGATGAAGAACTTTGATCCATCATGTCTACAACCCTAATTTGTGAATGGCATCCAAGCAAAGGCACCTCTTCTTGTATGAGCAATAGCTACATGATAGGGTTCAAGAAACAAGTGAACTTACTTGCTTGATGAGAAACATTCAATAGAAACCCTAATTTTGCAGATATATCACTTCTTTTACATATCTTGTATCTCAAGTCAATGATAGAATCCCTTTGATGATAAGATTCCTTGATGATGAGTACTCGAGGCTTTGTGAAGTTCCTTGCATTGTAGGCAACAAATAATCATCTCATGTTGAAGAAGCCAAATAATGTTGAGTATAAGAGCCTTTAGTTTAACCAAACCCTGCAAAAGATGAGAAAAACCCTAATCTATAGATGAAGCCCTAATACACATGTGAAAATCTAGTCTTCTTGACCTTTAATCCATAATGCCAAGCCTTGTTGTTAGTGAATTCATGATGTGTTAGATGATCTAATGGTGGGTATGTATATGAGGAATACGAGATGCATAAGCCAGATGATTTGGATAAAAGGGTAGGACAAATTTGGGGTATGAAAATACCCCACAACATATGGTGCCTCAGTGTAAATTAGAGGGCATGCGCCATAGGATTGAAAGTTCTTAGTTTGATAATATATTTGAAAACATGTTTATTTGGTTATTTTATTTTTAAAAATGATTATTTAAAAAAAATTCACAAACTTTGAATATTTTTATAAACTTAATATAAAATTCGAGCATTAAAAAAATTAATTTTTAGAATAAATTACACTCACATTTACTAAAATCTATTAAAATGATATTGACATTCTCTATAATTTTAAAATATGCACTAACCTCCTCTGAGGTCTATTAAAATGACATTGACACTCCTCTAGTTTTTAGTGACAATTAAAAGCGTAGGTATATGTGACATTTACCTACGACTTTTGTCTGTCACTAAAAAATTTGTTGGTATATGGTAGCACAAGGGAGGTTAATAATGCATATTTAAAAATTGTAGTGTTATATTTATGAGTGTCTTAAACTAGGGCGCCCTTGTCCAAAAGTTGTATTGCATATGTGATGTCCTCAAGGCTCACCCTTAGCACGGATGAGACATGTGTTGTACTCCAAAGTTTACCTTATTTTATTTAACCCTAAGTGACTTTTGCCTTCATTATCATTCACACATGCATAACATTTGGTCCTTATCGTGTGGGATCAATATTTGTGGATTAAGGTTTTTCTCCTTGCAAGAAGGAGATACAATGATCAATCAATATAAAGATGAGATATCAATCATCGAGATTATTCTCAACAAGATATAGGGTCTTCTAGCTATTAAAATTGCTCAAAGATCATCAAGAGATCACATTTCAGTGGTTAAAGATGGATCACATGCTTCCATATAATTGATTCCCCAAATTAGGGTTTTTGGTCAAAGACAACCTGAGGTTGACTTTTTGATCAAATCTTGAGTTCATGGTGCATGCCATGACTAAATACTCTCATACGTCCCTCATTGAGCCATTAAAGTTGGCTCAAGGCATTGCAATTGACAAATGAAGAAAATTTGACCTAGTTGACTAAGAAGTCAACAATCAGTCAAAGAAGGTCAAACTATGGGAAATTTGGTCAACATAGATGTTTTCACCACTTTTCACAAAACCAAGGAGATTGATCAAGAAAAATTCAAAATAATCAACAAAATCCTAATGTTGACCAAATAGGGTTTTTGAATTTTTTCTCTAAGTGTATAAAATTCATTACTTTCTTCATGGCTTTTCAAGGATGTATCCCACTCATTAATGCCTCAAATTGAGCAATCTTGGGCTCTAGTTGTAGATAATGCTTCATACTACAACTTTGTATAAGTAAGCAAGTCTAAATGAGGCTTGGATTAAAAGTTATGGATGTTGAAAATTGGTGTTTCAATAAGCATGCTAGTCTAACACATAGAAAAATTTGAAGTGTTTTCAAAGTGTTCAAGTGTGAGACTTTGAGAGGGTTTTCCATTGTTTACCATACATCAATCCGAAATTAGCCTAACATCAAAGATGCTCATCTTCTCACTCCCTTTTCAAAGATGTCAATATCTCATAAAATGAAACAACACGGTGGAAGTTATGATTCCTCAAAGTTGGGAATTTATAACTAATCAAATTGAATGATAGCCCAGATTTGGCCAAGTGTATATCCAACTTTGAATGCACAACTTCAAGGTTGAATTAAAGGATGTTCTTGGAAATATCTCAAGGATGTTTCAACACAAAAGATGTTAATCTTCAAGCAATATTTCTCTTCACCTCAAGACTTCATCATATAGAGGTGTAGGTTGCAAGTTAGAGGCTTTCAAAGTGAGGTGCATGAACATGGGCCCACTATGGCCTACTAGTCAGGATCTTACATTTCAATGAATTTTGTTGTGTATTTGAGCAACATAACTTGTAGCAGGCACGCATATGTCACTCCTTTACTAAATATGGCGAAGTATTATATTTGCATGCCTGCATGAGGGAGAAAGTTTACCAATATAAAAAGATTATTTTCCAAATTAGTGGATTAAGTTGCTTCAACCAACTCATAATAACACTCTCTCACTCACTTTTGTTCATGACAACAACAATAACAACACAAGCTTCACAAAAAAAGGAGTGACCTCACTCTCTATTTTCTTCTCTTCATTAAAGTTGAAGCCAAAAGCATGAGCTCATGAAAAGCTGAACACATGCGCCATTATCCACATATTTATAAGCTCGTCATCCTCATTCAAATATGGAGGTTGTAGAAACAGTTACTTTCAGTTGAGATCTATAACAAACTTAGAGTGATATGTTTAATTTTGTCTTGAAATCAGCACATCAGTTATTCAATCTAATAGAATCTTGATCCCATGTACTTGCATACATAACATGTCAACATCATTTTAACATACTTGTTCTTTTATTTCATGGTATCTTTTCTTTGATTCTAGTTGTTAAGAAGCCTCAGATATGAACACCGTCATAAAGGACACCGTCAGTTACAAATTTTCACGACCTACATTGGATAATTTACAAGTGTTAACTGAGAAGTCCCCACAAGATGCTAATGTTGCATTCAGAAAGGAATGCAAGAAGATTCTGGGTTTTGTCTACTCTCTTCTTACTGATTATCAGAGTGATATTGTCCATACATTGTTACAATTCTATGACGCTCCCCTGAGGTGTTTCACATTTCCAGACTATCAGTTGGCTCCTACTTTGGAAGAATACTCGAACCTCCTAGATATTCCAAGAGAAACCGCTTAAAAACATTTCATTAAGGGAAATCATTTAAAGAGTCCTTTAATCAGGGGCATAATACTTCAAAATTCAAAATAGTGGGGCCAACCATCTCAAGTGCTTAGTATGGCCAAGCTGCCTTAAAACACATAATGAGAAGAATCTCTTCAAAGACCTAACAGACTGGAGCAAGAGAAACCCCAGTGAGGCATGTTCTCTCCATAATTTCAAGTTGTTCAAATAAACTTTGTCATACATAAACAATCATTGAGTTCAAAATGAGTATCAATAAATCATGTTGGCATAACACCCTACACAACACAACCTTGTTAAACATCCAACCTCTCTAAGCTTTAACCATTCACGATCCACTATGGGGGCATTTGTTGAGCATTTAAGCCATCACATAGATCATTATCATGCATTAATCATGTCACTTCACTCTAGCATCGAACCATGTATATCATCCAATCATCTGGCGCATTCCCATAATATGAATCCTACATCATCAAAAAGCCTATTAACCCATGCATGAAAAGTCAAAAAGCCCAATCTCACTTGGAATTTACCCTGAAAAATTGGATTCTTGCAAAGCCCGACCTTGCTTGGCACCCAATACCTACAGTCAAATAGCCCAATCTACAGTAGTTCAACCCTGCTTATCCTAAAGGTCTAATACCTATTGGCAAACATACATGCATTAAATAATCATTACATTTCATGCATCATTCCATGTGTAGTATACCAAAAAGTGTCAAGCATCATCTCAAGTAACTGTAGTATTTCATGCATCACATCACAAACATACTCAATCATAATGCACGAACAATGTTTCAGACACATATGAAGACAATCACATTATCATAAGTTATCTACTCTATGTTCAATCTCGACAATAGATTCCTTGGTAAATTTCGGTAACATATTTCCCATTATGCCTCTATAGTAGGTATTCCACCATGAATATCAGAACTAATTTCACTAGTTAATCTCGACAAAGTATTTTCTAGTAAACCTTGGTAGTAGGTATACCTCACAAAATCTAGACAACAAATTCCCTGGTTGATCCCGGCAGAAGATTTTCCAGGAGACCTCGGTAGTAGGTAGTTCTTTAGTTAAATCTCAGCAGCAAATTCCATGGTTGATCTTGGCAGGAGATTTTCCAGTAAACCTCGGTAGTAGGTATCCCTCACAGAATCTCGGCAGCAGTTTTTCTGGTTGATCTCGACATAAGATTTTCCAATTCACCTCGGCAGTAGGTAGTTCCTTAGTTGAATCTCGGTAGTAGATGATGGTGCGAGAAACACACGAAAGTGGGTTTTGAATTGGGTTACACCAAATATAATCTTTTTGCAACTCAAAACACAAAGATAACAAGTGAATAAAAATAGATCAACACGATTATTTTTATCCTGGTTCACTGCTAGCTAAGTTACTCCAGTCCATCTCGTAAGGTGATTTTCCTTATATACAAAGACTTAACCCATTATAGTTAACCAGATTACAAACAATAATAATAAGTTTGATCAATCGTATTGGAACCCCCAATAAGTCTACTGATCCTTATTGCAAACTATTATGGCTGCAACCAAAGTATTCTTGAGTATCTAGACCTTCACTCAGTCACTCAAGGAATAATCAACTGAGAAGTTAAATACAAGTGTTGTGTTTACAAGATGCTTCTATAAAGAATATTACACAATGTTTAAGTGTAGA
This sequence comes from Vicia faba, assembly GCA_948472305.1. NCBI lineage: Eukaryota > Viridiplantae > Streptophyta > Magnoliopsida > Fabales > Fabaceae > Vicia > Vicia faba. Next base: position 129,159,283 of record OX451741.1, read on the forward strand.
AACACAATAATGTTGATAGAAAGATACGAGTAATAACTCCTTGATTATTTACAAAACTATACAACATATTTCTCTACAGAGTTTTTGTGAAGCGGTTTAGTGTAGTTTTGTTTAATTGATTCATCTATTTCAAATTCTTCCAAGTACTTCTTTTATAGCTGAAAAGAAGATATCCTTTAGAGGGTCGAATAGGAAATACAAATATAACTATATTGTTCCCAACAATCATGGTGAGACTGGTAATCAATAGTACAAAAGGTATGTCCTTGCGTCATTCTAGAGAGTAGAGGTCACAGTGTACTTTCATACTTTTATACTCACCATCACATGCAATCCCTTAGTCTTGATCTTCATGTTCTATGTCGTCGGTGGCTTCTTATATATTTGTTTATGAAGCATGTTGTAGAAGGATCATGTTGTACCCCAAAATTTGCCCTCCCATGTTCTTCAAGGTTTGTCAAGAATCATCTTCAAATGGTTCAAGACTTCCCAAGGGTTGCACAGTCCAAATGCCTCCTAAGCCAACTGAAATTAGGGTTTTGTTTCTTCCCAGGAATTTGAGGTGTTCAATGGTCCAATCAAGTCTCATAAGCCTATATACATTGTCAATCATCTACATGCCAAGTTTCAAGACTCACAGCATCATATTGCACAGTCAAAAGCTTCATTTGCTTCACAATCAACTGCAGGGGCAAAATGGTCATTTGGCAGTCAAAAGTCAGAATTTTTGGTCAACATCTTATTTTGAGGCCACAATCATCATTTTATCAAGTCTTTATCATGATTCCACAAGCATGGCTCAAAAATCATCAAAGATGCAAAAGTTACTGTTTTTGGACAGCAGAAAAGTCAACTGTATCTTGACCAAGGCATAACTTCATGGTTCATCAGAAAAATCCCATCCAATGCTCATTTTGAAGGGGATGACATTTCCTACAACTCATCTTCACATTCCAAGTCCAATAAATGCTCTCACAAAAAGTTATCAATTTCTACATTATAGGTCAATTTCAAAAGTCAACAAAAATGTATTTTAAGTCAAAGACCATAACTTGATATTGGTGAATCCAAATGACGTGGGACCAAAGGCATTGGTTAGAGGACTTCAAGACCTTTCCAAAATGTCCAAGAACATGTTCATAGGATCAAAATTGAGCAAGATATGCATTGGAGAAGTTGGGAAATTTTTATGAATTTGCAAAAGTCAACTTTGCTCAAAACACATCATTTTTGCTAATGGGCCTCAAATTCCTTCTTGAAACTTTGTCCAAAGCCTATGCACGACCCATTGAGATTAAATTGAATTATTTTCTTATTTTTTATTAATTAATTGAATTTTTAATCAATATTAATTCATTTAATTGTAGGAAAATATCAAGATATGATTTCTCAATCTTTTTGTGAAGCAAAAGTGGTCAACATGTGCTGGAGATTTCGTGTACACATCAAGGGGACAAAAATCTCCCAATTTGGCAAGGTTTTTCAATCAAAAAGATGCAAAAAAGATTTGATTGAAAATCAAATATGCAAACCATAATTCCATGGATTCTTGGCCAAGATTGTAACCTAAATCCATTCTACTATATATGCACAACCTAAACCTAAAGCCTCACACGTGAAAGCTCTGCAAGAAAGCCATATGCAATATTGAAAAAAAGTCAAGAAAACTCAAAACTGTTTTCTCACTCCCAGGCCCTTTCAAAGCAATTTAAGGATTCTAATACATTGCTAGCATTCCCAGAAACATTTTGGAATCAAAACCACGTGCTAAGGCATAAGAAATCGCTTTATACGAACTCACGATTTTCTTACTATTTTGAAAATCGAAACTCATGATTCATGCATATTTCATATGATTTTTTGTTGGTTTTGTGTTGCTTGAATCCACAGGAAACTTTTGGCATAAGTTAATTGCATTGAAACGCATAGAATCAGAATTTGCCATGAATGAATTTTAGGGTTTCCAAGCTCTCAAATTGGGGCTTTGTGATATAAGAAAAATTAAGCCTGGTGAGATACATGGTTAAACTCGTGAGGACAAGACTCGCCTTGGATGTGTCGCGAAACATTTATGATAATCACACGCCTATTCGCTATTTTCTGTTGATGCAGGTTGTGGGGGTTAAAATCCCCCGCTATCTAACCTTGTTTGTTACAGTTTCAGGGAAGACGATGAAGACGTGGAAGCTTCTGATTAGTTCATTCAAATATAATGCGCGTTTTTTTTTAATTTCTAGCATATGCGTTGTTTTTATATATTATTTTCATTGCCCATTATAATAACAAATACAAGCGCTTGTCTCAGTGGATGATGATATGGCTGGCAACCATTGGGACCTGGGTTCGATTCCCAGGTCCACCCAATATTTGTTTCTATTTTTCATAACATGCTCCTGTGTAGGCTATCTAAAACGTCCCACCATGCACTCCTACATCCCAGGCGCCATGTGGCCATGATCATAAATCCAAAGGACAAAAGGTGGTGAACACCATGTTCTCAGGTCAAAGCCAGCGTGGACCATTCCAGAAAGTCAACAAGGCTTGATGTTCATGGGCCAGGAATTTCTAAACAAACCTCCAAAAGGGCCCATCACCCCCTGGTTCTTTCTTAATTTTCTTTTTAATTTCTTTCACTAAATATTATTATTAATTATTAATATTATTATTATTTAACTAACTTAATTAATTTTCATAATAAATTCAGACCATTAAAATGTAAATATTTTTTATTATTATTAATTATTAATTTCACTTTAATTCATTATTTTGTAAATAAATACTAACCAAATTGATTTAGTTTAATTAGATTAATTTTGACTATTTTTTCACAATAAATAAAAAGATTAGAATTAGGGTTTTCCTTTTGACTTTTAATTTCTTTTATTTTATTTTCATTAAAACATAAAAAAACACAAATACTTTTTCTTGTAATTAATTAATTAATTAATTAGTAAATTAGGTTTAATATTTCATTTAATTGCAAAAAAGGACAAAATTCACTTTCTTTTCTCAAAAAGGGTCAAAACCCTAAGGACGTCCTGATTCAATTTCTTTCGCGCATTATTATTTTGATTATATTTATGTATCTGTTTCCGAGGATGTAATAGATAATTAGGATTTTTATCGCTTTCTTTACTTTCCGCAATTTATTTTCCAAAGGGTTATGTTTTTGGCGATGTAAATACCCGACGCCTTGTAATAGCGTAGATTCAATTTTCTGCAATTTACTTTCCACAAATTATTAACTGTTAATTATGCATGACAAGACTTGTATGAAAATTAAAACCAACTCGTAGCTCACCATATAAATGTGCAAAGATAATCTTAACATGAAACCTGACACACATGCACATGCCACTCCTAGGGTACGCCTCACTTGGTTGCCTCGACGTGGTCGTCAAGTATAGGGTGTTTTAGAGGTCGCCCTCCTGTCTAAAGATCCAGTTGCCTCGAAACGGTTGCCTCAGATAAAAAAGGATCTAGGACATTAGGGTTACCGCTAAGGCGTCCTACCATTGCTTTGGTGACCACACATAAGTCCCTATAATCGAATTGACCTGAACAACTCCAACGACGGTGCTACCTACTTCTCAATAGTGGGATAGTAATGTCTAAAGGACTCTTACACAGCCTAATTCCTTAGAGTAGGTAGATTTCTCCTGGGTACTTGCTCTTTCAAAAACAAAAACAAAAACATCTTTTCACACTTACACTTTCAAAAAGTTTTCAAACAAATACTTCATACACTCTTGAGGACTGATACAAGAGTTACCTAGAAGTTTTTCAAACTAAACTTTTTCAAATCCACAAACACTTGAGAAGCAAACAATTTTTGAAAACATAGTGAGCAAGTACCTAAGAGCCTGTGGATAACCACAGATAGAAAGGGTGCTAACACCTTCCCTTTCTATAATCTACCTCCCGAACCGAGAAACATCTCGAAAAGGAATTTTGCTGTGCTTTTGTCCTTTCCATGTTGGAGAACATAAAAGATGGTGGCGACTCTTGCTTACCGCGACATTTCGCGAACCAGCATTCCAAAACAGTCAGTTATATTTCCACCGATCACAGAACTGGCGACTCTGCTGGGGAGACTTAATAAGTGTGAGGTGTACCTTAGGATTAGACCACTCTTGTTTTCAATTGCTTTTCTTGATTGCTTTTATATTGTGGGCTTGCATCAGAGTTTCATAGATCCTAACCCGGATCTGGGGAATACCCTTTAGGTAGCATAAGCTGTGAGGGACCTGTCTGGCGTAGACCGACACGGGTGAAACAGTAGCTACGTTGGTGTGACACCTTGGTCTGTACCGATATCCCTTGTGTTGGAACGAGGAGAATATGGGTCTTCTGAGGAGTCATTAAACACCAACCGACCTTAGAACCCTAAATTGACCCAACTTGGCCATAGAACAGTAGCAGTATGCTACGCTCATTGAGGCTAAACTCTCGCGATGGTTCTGGCCGCAAGAAAAGATTACGACGCTGGAGTTATGACCGATTGAGGGTAGTCGATGATATTGAGATCCTCTAGAACCCGGTTACTATTTTCTAGGACAGGTCTTAACCAACGAAACTGAAAGAGGGTAGTACCTAAACTTCATGCTGGCATAAACTCTAAGGGCTGTCTTGTGTGACTTGTGTGCCTTATCATGTTTGCCTTTGTGAATACTTGTGGTGTGCTCTCCCATAACATCATACCATCATACCATTGCATGCATCCTGCATAAGGACTGACCCATTTCAAAGACAAGAGGGTTTCATCTTTGCTCTGTTTTGTAGGACACCATGATGCTCGTGCGAAGGAATACTATCCGTCTCAACTTTGTTCACCCACCTGATTTGCTTAAAGAGTTGGTTGACAGAATTCCAAATACTACTTCCTTCATCCAGAGGCATGGTTCTCTTCTCGGTTTAGTCACTTCAAAGTGGGACCAACAACTGATGAGTGTCTTGACCCAGTTTTATGATCCCCTGTACCATTGCTTCACCTTTCAAGACTTCCAGCTGGTCCCTACCCTGGAAGAATTCTCTGATTTGCTTGGTATCCCTGTTTTGGAGCAGACTCTATTCACTGGTTGGGAAAAGACTCTTAGACTTGAGGAGATTGCTGCAGCCCTTCCCTTGACCACCAAAGAGGTAATGGATAACTGGGTGACTAGAAGCGGAGTTAAAGGCTTTTTGGCTAAGTTTCTGATTGGTAAAGCTAATAGTTTCTGGAATGACTTAGACTTCAGGGCGTATGAAGACATCCTGGCTCTCTTAATCTATGGTCTAGTATTGTTTCCCAATCCTGATAACTTTGTCAATATCAATGCCATAAGGATCTTCATGTCTCGGAACCTTGTGCCCACTCTCTTGGGTGATATCATGCAACAACTCTATGCTCGTACTGCCCGAAGACGGGGAACTCTGTGGTGTTGTGCTCCTTTGTTAGGGAGGTGGTTTATTTCGCACCTCTCTAAGTTCGTGCTGAAGAACAAAGAAGGAAGGGGCTGGGCTCATAGGTTAATGTCTCTCACTGATAATGACATCATTTGGACTCTCAGAGGTTTGGATGAGGTAGCAGTTATTGATCGTTGTGGAGAATATCCTAATGTTCCTTTGATCGGTACTCAGGGAGGAATCTCTTATAATCCATGTTTAGCTCTCCGTCAGTTTGGAAGAGCCAGAAGAGCGGGGCCTCATGAGATGTTGGTACCTCACATCAGTTTCGAGTTTCAGGTAGACAGTGACGAGCTGCGTCGTAGGTTCATCCGGGCTTGGGAAAAAATTCACAAAGCTGACCCACATGAGTTGGGACCGAAGACTTCTCTGCCTATGGAATCCTACTACAGATGGGTCCGCATCCGTGCTCAGAAGTTAGGTATGCCATATGAAGCTGTCAGGCCTATCATTCTTGAATTTCCTAATAGAGACGGGGTTCCTCCAACTGTACTCCCTCCTCAGATACCCACTGATGTTGATACACTAAATAGGTCTTGGGCGCAACTACGGGAAGAACGGGATTCTTATTGGGAAAGGTTCAATGAACAGGAACAGAAGATCCAAAAGCTGACCAAGCAATTGGAGAACGAGCGGATCCTGAATGACTATATCCATACTGAGAAGAGGAGGCCGTGGGAGCACTGATGGGCTTTGGATGTTTCTTTTACAACTTTTATTTCCTTTTCAGTATTTTCATTCTTGTAACGCCTAAGGGCAATTTCTTGAACAATTTAAAGTTTGAATCTCATAAAGTGTGTTTCCTTTTTGGCTACAAAGTTGAATCCCGATTGTCTTTGAAAACATAAATCATACGCATCTCATTGCATCATATGCATAACAGGTACCCATTTGCTACAGGTTGCTTAATCTTCTTCGCTGTTTATTTCAGCAATCATCATGAATTCTGAACCTACTACGGAACAAGCTATCAAGGCCGTCTAGGCCCAGAACGCCCAGTTTCAAGAGTTGGTCATGAGCTTAGCCCAGGGTCAACAGGAATTTAAGACTCTGCTTTTGAAGAAGAAGAAGAAGAGGACTGTGCTATTCAACACTGGACGAAGATTTGGGAATACACTGCATAATGAGGCTGATCTGGCTACTTCCTCTGTAGGGAAAGATAGTCCCCAAGGGGGAAGGGTTCCTAGTCCCGTGGTCTCCGGCAACGAGACAGACTACAATGATGAGCAGTACCCTCCTGCTGAGGACAGGTACAAACAGCTAGAGGACCGTCTAAGTGCCATGGAGATTCAACACGTGCCCGGGTTGGATTTTGGAGATCTAGGCTTATCTTCTGGAGTGGTGATCCCTCACAAGTTCAAGGCACCTGCTTTTTCAAAATACGACGGGGCTTCCCGTCCTAAGCTGCATCTCAGATCATATGTGAGGAAGATCCAACCGTATACTGCAGACAAGAATCTATGGATCCATTTCTTCCAGGATAGTCTTTCAGGGACTCAACTCGAATGGTTCTATCAGCTGGATGGATCCAGTATTCGTAACTGGGAGGACTTGGCTACTGCGTTCTACAAGCAGTATCAGTATAATTCCGACCTCGCTCCTACGCGTACCCAACTCCAGGGTATGTCACTAGGGACGGATGAAGGTTTTAAAGAGTATGCGCAGAAGTGGAGAGACATGGCTGGAAGGGTGCAACCACCTTTGACTGACCGTGAGCTTGTGGACATGTTCTTGGGGGACCCTGTCTGGTCCGTTCTTCAACCATCTGATTGGGAACTCTTCTGCTGGGTTTACAGATCTGATCTTAACTGGTGAGAGGATAGAAGCTGGTATCAAGTCTGGGAAGATACAAAAAGGTGCCTCCTCGAGCTCTGAAAAGAAACCATTCAAGAAGGAATCTAGTGCTGTTTATGGGTCGAGGAGACAAAATAAACCGGAACGCCGCCAAGCTGTCAACGCGGTGGTAATCTCAAAGCCTGCTGCTGCTCCTCAGCAATATAACCAACCAAGGGGTGAGAGACCCAAAAGGAAGTACACTCGGCTCAGTATGACCCTGTCTCAGATATTGCCGCAACTGCTGTCAACCAATCTGGTAACTGTCAAAGAAGCTCCGAAGGTAGTGAACACAACCTCTCCAAAGTACAATCCCAACGCCCGCTGCGCTTATCACTCTGACATCCCGGGGCATACTACGGATGATTGTTGGGCTCTGAGGAATAAGGTTCAGGACCTTATTGATGCTAAAGAAATACAGTTCGAGGCGCCCGAAAGGCCCAATGTTGTGACTGCTCCCATGCCCCAGCATGGAGTGAATGCTGTGGAAGAAGACCGGTATGTAGCCTCTGTGGATGATATTGTTACTCCGTTGTTGACTGTCAAAAGGAACCTGTTTCTAGCCGGTTTATTTCCGGGATGTAGTAAAGGTTGCCTTCTATGTTCTGTTTCACCTCCTGGTTGTCCTTTGTTGAAGTCAGGCGTCCAAAACCTGATGGATAACAAAGAGATCTTGTTCGAGAAGATTGCTGTTCCTACCACCCCTGCTGAAGAAGTGTCCATTGTTACTATTTTCAACAACTCTCCTAAGGCTCCCTCAAAGAAGCCTGTCAAAATCATGTCTACTCAGAAGATTGCTCCTATCATCATCACTGTTCCGGGGCCCCTCCCCTATACATCTGACAAAGCTGTCCCGTGGCACTATGGGGCAGATGTTTATGTACTTGGAGTTAAACAAGAGTTTGATACTAGTACCGGCGTCAGTAACATCACCGGGCCTGCTAAAGTCACTCGCAGTGGCAGGCTCTTTTCACCAGATATTGCACCTCCAATTATCCAGAGACCTATTGTCATTACACCTACAAGTGTGCCTGCTTCCCTGCCTAACCAAGCTCCTATTTCTACCCCTGCTGCCGAGTCATCTGATACTCAGGGCAAAGGGATTGCTACTGATGTGCCTGCCTAGACAGAGGCACCGAAAACCATCAATGTTGAAGCTTCCAAGCAAGAGATGGAAAAGATTCTTAAAATTATCAAGAAGAGTGATTTCAATGTAGTTGAGCAGCTGGGGCACACCCCCTCTAAAATTTCTATGCTATCACTGTTGTTGTGTTTAGAGGCCCATGCCAAGGCCCTGATTTCCTTCCTGAAGACGGCCCATGTGCCACAAGAAACGTCTGCTGATCAATTTACCGATTGTGTGGCCAACTTGACTGCTGATAATGGGTTGGGTTTCTCTGACGCCGATCTGACTGCCAAGAGGAAGAACCACAACGATGCCCTGCATGTCTCCATTGAATGCAGGGGCACTACTCTCGCCCATGTGCTGGTTGACACTGGTTCTTCATTAAATGTGTTACCCAAGAAAGCTTTAGACAGGCTGGATTGTGAGGGTTTAGAGCTCAAGCCAAGTAACATTGTTGTCTGGGCCTTTGACGGGTCCAAAAGGATGGTACATGGTGAAGTTGACATTCCAATCAGGGTTGGTTCGCAGGTCTTTGATTCAACATTCTACATGATGGACATCCGACCGTCCTACTCTTGTTTGCTGGGACGTCCTTGGATCCATAAGGCTGGAGCTGTGACCTCCACATTACATCAGAAGCTTAAATACCCGGTCAGAGGGAAGATTATGACAGTTCAGGGGGAGGAGGAATACATGGTCATCCACCTTAACTCGTTCCGGTACATATAAATGGATGGGGAGTTCATTGAGACCCCCTTTCAACATTTTGAAGAGGTTCCTCAAACACTGGCATCAGCAGAGACTGTGACTGAAGAAGATTCTCCGTTGAAGATGGCTTCCTTAAAGGATGCCCGGGCTGTGATTGAGAAGGGTGAGTGCGCAAACTGGGGCCGACTTCCTGATTTCACTCCGAAGACTGAAAAATTTGGTTTGGATTTCACTGCAGAAGCTCAGAGGGCTGTTCGTAAAGCAAGGATTGGAAGACCTCATGTATTCATCACCAACCCGGGGGTAAATGCTATTGAAGACGACGTGGAGGAATCCGAATTTGACAGCTGGATCTACCCAACGACCAACGGTGGACCAAGCAATTGGACTGCCAAAGACTTCACACCTATTACTTTTGTCACTCAGTAATGAACTCCTTTGTTTTGAATTTGTAACAGACAATAATTTGAAACTTTTATGGCCCGGTGTCTTACCCGGGGCACCGTGGTTTCATTTGTGAGGGCTTATTATTTGTCATTTCCATATATCATGAATAAAAGCATTGGACGTTTTTTGCACTTCAAATCTTGCGCTCCTTTTCTTTCTTTATTATATTGCAAAACAACTATATTTACACACACTCACCCATACAGGTTCCAATCCACTCTGGATCTCACTGGTAACGACTCTGCTACTTCCAGTTATGACTTCGAAAATCCGATCAACTTAGCCAAAGACGAAGGTGAATATGATTGTGAAGTGCCTGGTGAGCTTGCAAGACTGTTACTCCAGGAAGAGAGGGCCATTCAGCCACATGAAGAGCCAGTGGAAACAGTAAATCTGGGTACTGAGACAGACAGAAAGGAAGTCAAGATTGGTGCCAATCTAGAGCTCAGTGTGAAACAACGGTTGATTCAGATGTTGCATGACTATGTGGAAATCTTTGCCTGGTCCTACGAAGACATGCCTGGGTTGGATACTGACATTGTGGTTCATCACTTGCCTACCAAGGAAGAATACCCTCCGGTAAAACAGAAGGTCCTCCGTATGCGTCCAGAGATGTCCGAGAAAATCAAAGCTGAGGTTATGAAACAATTTGATGCAGGTTTTCTAGCAGTGACTTCTTACCCTCAGTGGGTTGCCAACGTGGTTCCAGTGCCGAAGAAAGATGGTAAGGTCCGAATGTGTGTTGATTACAGGGATTTGAACAGGGCGAGCCCCAAGGATGATTCCCCCTGCCTCACATCGACGTTCTGGTTGACAATACTGCTCAACATAAGGTATTCTCCTTCATGGACGGCTTCTCCGGTTATAATCAGATCAAAATGGCTCCTGAAGACATGGAAAAGACCACTTTCGTCACTCAGTGGGGCACCTTTTGCTACAAGGTCATGCCTTTTGGGTTGAAAAATGCTGGGGCAACCTACCAACGTGCCATGGTTGCTTTGTTTCATGATATGATCCATCACGAGATAGAGGTATACGTCGCCGATATGATTGCAAGGTCCCAAACTGAAGAGGAACACCTTGACCATCTACAGAAGCTGTTTGACCGTCTGAAATTGTATAAGCTGAGGTTGAACCCGAACAAGTGCACCTTCGGGGTGAGATCCGGAAAATTGCTAGGCTTCGTCGTGAGCGACAAAGGTATTCAAGTGGACCCTGCCAAGGTGAAAGCCATACAAGAGATGCCAGTTCCCAAGACAGAGAAAGAAGTCAGAGGCTTTCTAGGACATCTGAATTACATTGCCCGATTCATCTCACACCTAACTGCTACTTGTGAGCCAATCTTCAATCTACTGAAGAAAGATCAAGTGGTACGTTGGAACGATGAATGTCAGGCCGCTTTCGAAAGAATCAAAGAGTATCTCTAAGAGCCACCCATTCTTATGCCGCCGGTTGAAGGGAGACCTCTAATCTTATACTTGACAGTACTAGACAACTCAATGGGGTGTGTGCTGGGGCAGCATGACGAGTCTGGCCGAAAAGAGCACGCTATTTATTACCTTAGCAAAAAGTTTACCGACTGTGAGACCCGATACTCACTGCTCAAGAAAACTTGCTGCGCTTTGGTATGGGCTGCTCTCCGGCTGAGACAGTATATGCTGACTCACACTACTCTCTTGATTTCAAAAATGGATCCAATCAAGTATATCTTCGAAAAGCCTGCCCTGTCCGGAAGAATAGCAAGATGGCAAATGATCTTGACCGAATACGACATCCAGTACACGACTCAGAAAGCAATTAAGGGAAGTGTATTGGCAGACCATTTGGCACATCAGGCAGTGGATGACTACCAATCTATGAACTTTGAATTTCCAGACGAGAATATCATGGTAGTGACTGATTATGAAATACCTGGACCGGATGAAGGACCTGAGGAAGCATCCCGATGGTCTATGCACTTTGACGGAGCCTCAAACGCTTTGGGTAACGGTATCGGCACCGTGATCATATCCCCTAAAGGCACTCATACTCCACTCACTGCCCGACTATGTTTCAACTGCACCAACAACATGGCAGAGTATGAAGCATGCATCATGGGTCTTCAAGCTGCAATTGACTTAAGGATCAAGTTTCCGAGGGTCTTCGGAGATTCCGCTCTCGTGATCATCCAGATCAAAGGCGAGTGGGATACGAAACACCCAAATCTTATTCCTTACAAGGAGTATGTATTGACGTTGATCCCCCATTTCGAGGAGATAACTTTTGAACATTTCCCAAGAGAGGAGAATCAGTTGGCGGACGCGTTAGCTACGATGTCTTCTATGTTCAAATTCAAATGGGACAACGAGGCTCCCCGGATCATTATCTGGAAATTGGATGAACCTGCACATTGCTGTGATCTTGAGACCGAAGAGGTAACAGAAAAACCTTGGTATCATGAAGTAAAGAGGTACCTAGAAACTCAAGAATACCCCGAGGGTGCATCTGTTAACGACAAGAAATTTATGAGAAGGTTCGCGGTAAAGTTCTTCCTCAGCAATGACATTATATACAAACGAAACCATGATTCAACCTTACTGCGTTGTGTGGATAAGACTGAAGCAGAAAGGATCATGGCAGAGCTGCATGAAGGTACCTTCGGAACTCATTCCAGTGGACATACCATGGCAAAGAAAATCCTTCGGGCAGGATATATCTGGTCCACAATGGAAGCCGACTGTTATCAACATTCTCGGACATGTCATAAATGCCAGATCTATGCCGATAAGGTGCACGTTCCTCCAGTTCCTCTGAACGCCTTGACAACACCTTGGCCTTTTGCAATGTGGGGGCATTGATATGATCGGCGAGATCAGACCTACGGCATCCACTGGGCATCGCTTCATCCTGGTGGCGATTGATTACTTTACAAAGTGGGTCGAAGCAGCTTCCTATGCTACCGTAACCAAGAACGTCGTGGCACGGTTCATTCGGCATAACCTGATATGTCGATACGGTGTACCAGAGAGGATCATTATGGACAATGGTACCAATCTTAACAACAAGATGATCACTGAGCTCTGCGAGCAATTCAAGATACAACACCACAACTCTTCTCCTTACCGGCCGAAGATGAATGGGGCTGTAGAAGCAGCTAACAAGAATATTAAGAAGATTGTGCAGAAGATGACAGTGACCTACAAAGATTGGCACAAGATATTACCGTTTGCTCTTCATGGGTACCGTACCTCAACGAGGACGTCAACAGGGGCAACACCCTTTTCCTTGGTCTATGGCATGGAGGAAGTCTTGCCTATTAAAGTCCAGATACCCTCTCTCCGGATAATGAAGGATGCAGGTTTGAGTGAAGACGACTGGATCCAGACCCGACTTGATCAATTGAATCTAATTGACAAAAAGAGACTCACTGCTATGTGTCATGGTCAGACGTACCAAAAACGGATGATCAAGGCATTTAACAAGAAAGTCAGACGACAAGAATATCAGGTTGGAGACCTGGTAATCAAGCGCATTATCCTAACTCAAGGTGATCCCAGGGGAAAATGGACCCCCACGTACGAAGGGCCATTTGTGGTTAAGAATATCTTCTCAGGAGGAGCTATGATTCTAACTACCATGGATGGTGACGACCTTCCTCACCCCGCCAATGCAGACATAGTAAAAAGATACTACGCATGATCAAAGACCCGCTAGGTTGACACACCTAGGCAAAAATAAGGGCTTCCCGGCGAACAAAAAGGGTTCGGGCAAAAATAAGGGATGAAATGAAAAAATATGTACACCCGGCAAGTCGAAAACCTGAAAGGGCGGCTTGGGCAAAAATGGGTATCCCGGTGGACTAAAAACCCGAAAGGGCGGTCCAGGCAAAAGTTAGGGATAAAGCGTAATACTATGTCTCATTGGATCACCTTGCATCCAGAATTCGGTATCAACTATCAGGTTCAGACGACATCAATCAATCAGCTTCATCTCCAACTAAGCAGCAAAGTGATGAGATGCTTGAAGACATAAAGGCGATAGCAGAGTTGGAACCCAGTGGGATTATTCTTTTCACATAGCTGTTTTGTTTTCCTTTGTACAAATTGTATAAACTCTATTCTATTCGGTGGCGTTCTCTTACTAGGACGTCAGCCTCTTGTACACAAAACGCCTATTTACAGGCAAATTTCAAAAATCAATACAAACTCACTTTTCAGACAAATTGCCAATTGTTTTTCCTTTATCTGTTTTGTTTTGCAAAGAACGTCCAATGTTCATTTTTGATATATGCATTTGACATTAATTGCTAAATCATAAATATTTGCATACGAAACAAAGGACTAATTACAGGTGATATCAGAAACAGGGGCAATAATAATTGTCTAAAGCAATCTAGTTGCTCTGTCCACCAAGGTACTAAGGTAGGTTCGGCTGAAGAACGTAACCAAGATACCTCCACTCCCCACAGAGTAAGACCAGAATCAGCAATACTCTCCCCAAGCAGAGTTGGTCTCCCATCAGCCTCGAAAAGGCACAGTATCCCTAGCAAGTCAGCGATACTCTCCCCAAGCAGAGTTAGTCTACTGTCAGCCTTAAGGAAGTTGGATATCCCCAGAAGATCTCAATATTCCCCAGCGGAGTATACAGATGTTCCTAAGCAAGCATCCCCGACAGTCTTAATATAAGATTGTTCCCCGACGGAATACAGACACCTCAGTGGAGCCATTTTCCCAGTACAGTCAAAAAGTTTCCCCAGGAGAGTTGAATCATCCTCCCCAGTAGATTCTGGAAGCTTATCCCCAGTAGATTCTGGAAGCTTATCCCCAGTAGATTCTGGAAGCTTATCCCCAGTAGAGTCTGGAAGCTTATCACCTGCAGAGTACATGCATCTCTCCCCGATCATATTCAGAAGGTTATTCCCCACCAGAGCCTATAACTGGGTTATCCTCAGCTAATTACCACGGAAAGATCGTCCTCGGCGAGGTTCTTCCTATCCCCCAGCGGAGTTCATCAAATCCCTTAACAAAACTTATCAACGGAATCCACAACGGAGTTATCATCAAATTCTCAGCGAAGTACCTCTTCCCACAGAGTAATTCCCCGCAGAGTAATCTCTCCAACAAGTTTATTCCCCAACAGAGTCATCTTCTCCTACCGGTTTATTCTTGCAATCATCATCCCCAGCGGAAACGAAGAATTCTACTCTTCAAACATCAACCCAGGATTCAACTAACCTCCCAGCATTCGTCAAGGATTTATTTTCCTAGACGAAAATACATTCATAGACATTTCACATTTCATACATCCTGCTTACATACATGATAAAGTGCATACGACACGATCTCATGACATCATGCATTCCATACATCATGACATTGCATACGACTAACGTTTTGCCTTTTCAGGAAAAGGTCAATCAAAAGACGATTACCATCAACTTTCGCAGTTCCAAATTCGATACCTGTATCTAGCCAGGGCATATCTGTGAGCGATTGATTGTAGATTCGATACCTGTACCTAGCTAGGGCATATCTGCATGAAGAGTTTGAAGTTCCAGATTCGATACCTGTATCTAGCCAGGGCATATCTGTGAGCGATTGATTGTGGATTCGACACCTGTATCTAGCCAGGGCATATCTGCATGAAGAGTTTAGAGATTCGATACCTGTAGCCAGCCAGGGCATATCTGTAGACGACCAGTTCCAGATTCGATACCTGTATCTAGCCAGGGCATATCTGTGAGCGATTGATTATGGATTCGACACCTATATATAGCCAGGGTATATCTGCATGAAGAGTTTAGAGATTCGATACCTGTAGCCAGCCAGGGCATACCTGTAGACGACCAGTTCCAGATTCGATACCTGTATCTAGCCAGGGCATATCTGTGAGCGATTGATTATGGATTCGATACCTGTATCTAGCCAGGGCATATCTGCATGAAGAGTTTAGAGATTCAATACCTGTATCCAGCCAGGGCATATCTGTAGACGACCAGTTCCAGATTCGATACCTGTATCTAGCCAGGGCATATCTGTGAGCGATTGATTGTGGATTTGATACCTGTATCTAGCCAGGGCATATCTGCATGAAGAGTTTGAAATTCCAGATTTGATACCTGTATCTAGCCAGGGCATATTTGTGAGCGATTGATTGTAGATTCGATACCTGTATCTAGCCAGGGCATATCTACATGAAGAGTTTGAAGATCAACCCCTGTAACAGGCCAGGAAATTATCTTTCTTTCTCAAGTACGCAAGTTCTCGCTAAGGAATCTCTTACGCGATCGACACCCCGGATGGCATCTTTAAGCCCATCTCCACAACTATCCATTACATTTCCAAATGGCATCTATAAGCCCATTCCCGACAAGGTTCTGTCACATCTCCAGATGGCATCTATAAGCCCATCCTCCTATCCATCATCTCTCCAAATGGCATCTGTAAGCCTATTCCCGACATCACGTTGCTGACGTTTTACTATGCGAGTGCAAATTTCTGGGCACTCTAGTGTTCAATCATCTTCCACCTTCGGATCACGAAAGGCACGCAAGTCAATCTACATCCTCAGGTTTAAGAAGATTGAACATGGGCAACTGTTGTACCCTAAAATTTGCCCTCCCATGTTCTTCAAGGTTTGTCAAGAATCATCTTCAAATGGTTCAAGACTTCCCAAGGGTTGCACAGTCCAAATGCCTCCTAAGCCAGCTGAAATTAGGGTTTTGTTTCTTCCTAGGAATTTGAGGTGTTCAATGTTCCAATCAAGTCTCATAGGCCTATATACATTGTGAAGCATCTACATGCCAAGTTTCAAGACTCACAGCATCAGATTGCACAGTCAAAAGCTTCATTTGCTTCACAATCAACTGCAGGGGCAAAATGGGCATTTGGTAGTCAAAAGTCAGAATTTTTGGTCAACATCTTATTTTGAGGCCACAATCATCATTTGATCAAGTATTGATCATGATTCCACAAGCATGGCTCAAAAATCATCAAAGATGCAAAAGTTACTATTTTTGGACAGTAGAAAAGTCAATTGTATCTTGACCAAGGCATAACTTTTTCATGGTTCATCAGAAAAATCCCATCAAATGCTCATTTTGAAGGGGATGACATTTCCTACAACTCATCTTCACATTCCAAGTCCAAGAAATGCTCTCACAAAAAGTTATCAATTTCTACATTATAGGTCAATTTCAAAAGTCAACAAAAATGCATTTTAAGTCAAAGACCATAACTTGAGATTGGTGAATCCAAATGACATGGGACCAAAGGCATTGGTTAGAGGACTTCAAGAACTTTACAAAATGTCCAAGAACATGTTCATAGGATCAAAATTGAGCAAGATATGCATTGGAGAAGTTGGGAAATTTTTATGAATTTGCAAAAGTCAACTTTGCTCAAAACACATCATTTTTGCTAATGGGCCTCAAATTCCTTCTTGAAACTTTGTCCAAAGCCTATGCACGACCCATTGAGATTAAATTGAATTATTTTCTTATTTTTTATTAATTAATTGAATTTTTAATCAATATTAATTCATTTAATTCATTTAATTGTAGGAAAATATCAAGATATGATTTCTCAATCTTTTTGTGAAGCAAAAGTGGTCAACATGTGCTGGAGATTTCGTGTACACATCAAGGGGACAAAAATCTCTCAATTTGGCAAGGTTTTTCAATCAAAAAGATGCAAAAAAGATTTGATTGAAAATCAAATATGCAAACCATAATTCCATGGATTCTTGGCCAAGATTGTAACCTAAATCCATTCTACTATATATGCATAACCTAAACCTAAAGCCTCACACGTGAAAGCTCTGCAAGAAAGCCATATGCAATATTGAAAAAAAGTCAAGAAAACTCAAACCTGTTTTCTCACTCCCAGACCCTTTCAAAGCAATTTAAGGATTCTAATACATTGCTAGCATTCCCAAAAATGTTTTGGAATCAAAACCACGTGCTAAGGCCTAAGAAATCGCTCCATACGAACTCACGGTTTGCTTACTATTTTGAAAATCGAAACTCATGATTCATGCATATTTCATATGATTTTTTGTTGGTTTTGTGTTGCTTGAATCCACAGGAAACTTTTGGCATAGGTTAATTGCATTGAAACGCATAGAATCAGAATTTGCCATGAATGAATTTTAGGGTTTCCAAGCTCTCAAATTGGGGCTTTGTGATATAAGAAAAATTAAGCCTGGTGAGATACATGGTTAAACTCGTGAGGACAAGACGAACGCCTTGGATGTGTCGCGAAACATTTATGATAATCACACGCCTATTCGTTATTTTCTGTTGATGCAGGTTGTGGGGGTTAAAAACCCCCGCTATCTAACCTTGTTTGTTACAATTTCAGGGAAGACGATGAAGACGTGGAAGCTTCTGATTAGTTCATTCAAATATAATGCGCGTTTTTTTTTTAATTTCCAGCATATGCGTTGTTTTTATATATTATTTTCATTGCCCATTATAATAACAAATACAAGCGCTTGGCTCAGTGGATGATGATATGGCTGGCAACCATTGGGACCTGGGTTCAATTCCCAGGTCCACCCAATATTTGTTTCTATTTTTCATAACATGCTCCTGTGTAGGCTATCCAAAACGTCCCACCATGCACTCCTACATCCCAGGCGCCATGTGGCCATGATCATAAATCCAAAGGCCAAAAGGTGGTGAACACCATGTTCTCAGGTCAAAGCCAGCGTGGACCATTCCAGAAAGTCAACAAGGCTTGATGTTCATGGGCCAGGAATTTCTAAACAAACCTCCAAAAGGTTCCATCACCCCCTGGTTCTTTCTTAATTTTCTTTTTAATTTCTTTCACTAAATATTATTATTAATTATTAATATTATTATTATTTAACTAACTTAATTAATTTTCATAATAAATTCAGACCATTAAAATGTAAATATTTTTTATTATTATTAATTATTAATTTCACTTTAATTCATTATTTTGTAAATAAATACTAACCAAATTGATTTTGTTTAATTAGATTAATTTTGACTATTTTTTCACAATAAATAAAAAGATTAGAATTAGGGTTTTCCTTTTGACTTTTAATTTCTTTTATTTTATTTTCATTAAAACATAAAAAAACACAAATACTTTTTTCTTGTAATTAATTAATTAATTAGTAAATTAGGTTTAATATTTCATTTAATTGAAAAAAAGGACAAAATTCACTTTCTTTTCTAAAAAAGGGTCAAAACCCTAAGGACGTCCCGATTCAATTTCTTTCGCGCATTATTATTTTGATTATATTTATGTATCTGTTTCCGAGGATGTAATAGATAATTAAGATTTTTATCGCTTTCTTTACTTTCCGCAATTTATTTTCCAAAGGGTTATGTTTTTGGCGATGTAAATACCCGACGCCTTGTAATAGCGTAGATTCAATTTTCCGCAATTTACTTTCCGCAAATTATTAACTGTTAATTATGCATGACAAGACTTGTATGAAAATTCAAACCAACTCGTAGCTCACCATATAAATGTGCAAAGATAATCTTAACATGAAACCTGACACACATGCACATGCCACTCCTAGGGTACGCCTCACTTGGTTGCCTCGACGTGGTCGTCAAGTATAGGGTGTTTTATAGGTCGCCCTCCTGTCTAAAGATCCAATTGCCTCGAAACGGTTGCCTCGGATAAAAAAGGATCTAGGACATTAGGGTTACCGCTAAGGCGTCCTACCATTGCTTTGGTGACCACACATAAGTCCCTATAATCGAGTTGACCCGAACAACTCCAACGACGGTGCTACCTACTTCTCAATAGTGGGATAGTATTGTCTAAAGGACTCTTACACAGCCTAATTCCTTAGAGTAGGTAGATTTCTCCTGGGTACTTGCTATTTCAAAAACAAAAACAAAAACATCTTTTCACACTTACACTTTCAAAAAGTTTTCAAACAAATACTTCATACACTCTTGAGGACTGATACAAGAGTTACCTAGAAGTTTTTCAAACAAAACTTTTTCAAACCCACAAACACTTGAGAAGCAAACAATTTTTGAAAACATAGTGAGCAAGTACCTAAGAGCCCGTGGATAACCACGGATAGAAAGGGTGCTAACACCTCTTTCTATAATCTACCTCCCAAACCGAGAAACATCTCGAAAAGGAATTTTGCTGTGCTTTTGTCCTTTCCATGTTGGAGAACATAAAAGACGGTGGCGACTCTTGCTTACCGCGACATTTCGCAAACCAGCATTCCAAAACAGTCAGTTCCATTTCCACCGATCACAGATCAAAACTAGTATCTTCCAGAACCTAAGTCATTAGAACCTTAAAAAAGGGCTTGTTCAGAGAAATATTGCCTTAGCGGTCTTCAGCACTTGGTCTTCATAAGAATGTCTTTAGATCTTCAGAACTTTGTTCAGAAGAACCTTTGTCTTCAACATCTTTAGTACTTGGAACATCAGAAGTAAAGCTTTAGAAGGCCTTCAAAGCTTCCTTGAGTGAGTGACGATCAAAATCTATTTTACTAACATTCCTTAGAATCGTTGCATAAGACACATTCCTTAATATTGACTTAACTTTGTAGCACACCAAAGGTATTCTTCCAGAGTGTTGAGTTCAGAACCAGATGACGTCACATGCCTTCTTACCAGAGTCAGAACCTATATAACAAAAACCACACACTAGAAAAATGCTTGTTAGAGTATACAATTGTTCTTATAGGTAACTTGTAAGGTTATCATCAAAACATAAGGCTAGATGTAGAACCAACTTTGTTCTCATAGAACCAACTTTATTCTCACAATTTCCCCCTTTTTGACGATGACAAAACCATGTATTTTGATAGAACAATTCATATCGGGTAATCACCATGGAACGTAAATTTAGTAGAGCTAGTTGGCTCCCCCTGAATCTGTTAATACTCAAAATTCCATTAAAGCTTGTTCACAGTCTCCCCATGGGTCCAAGACTCACATAATGAATTTTGTAGTACACAAAGTAACATAGAGAAGGAATACTTATCCATTGATGGGTCATCAACATCTGAATAAAAATACTTGGTCTTTATCTCAGAACCTAGATTGTTATCAGAACACTATGAGGCCTTATAACCTGTTTAGTTATTTTTTGATGACTTGTATCAAACATCAAAACTAATATGTGGTTCTTCAAGAAATTATAATTATTCCACCAGAAGGCGCATACCATCATGTCATCAGAGAGTTCAGCACCTGAACCATTTTCTGACTGACAATGTTTTTTGAACATGTCTTCTGACCATCTCTCAGAACATGTCTTTTAGACCACGTCTTCAGACCATGTCTTTTAGACCACGTCTTCAGACCATGTCTTTTAGACCATTTCTTCAGAAAATGTCTTAGACCATTTCTTTAGACCATGTCTTCTGAACATGTCTTAGACCATGTCTTATTAACATGTCTTAGACCATGACTTCTGAACATGTCTTAGACCATGTCTTTCGAACATGTCTTAGACATGTCTTTCGAACATGTCTTTGGACCATGTCTTCTGGCAGTTCACAACCTCTGACGCAACTTGGTTAACAACATAATTACTATACTTCCAGACAGTTCACAACTTATGAAGTATCAAAATCTGATGATTCATAACCTGGTTACAAACACTTTCAAATAGTTAACAACTTCTGAACAGTCTTGTGATAGTGAAGAAAACGTTACCAAGGAACACATTAACATTATTTCAGATAGTTCACAATTTCTGAAACAAAAGCAAAGTAACACAACATATTTGTTAAGCTTCCATACAATTTACAACTTATGAAGCAACAAAGTGTGATTACCATGTTTTCATAAAGTTCATGACTTCTGAACAGTAGGTATTTTCAACATACAATTTCCTTACTTTTAGAAAGTTCACAACTCTTTGAATAGTAGGAATTTCAGAGCTTTATGTAACCATATTTTCATGAAGTTCACACCTTCTGAACAATAGGTATTATTAATGCATTATTTCGTTACTTTCATTCAGTTCACAACTTTTTGAACAGTAGGATTATCATAGCTTAATTTAACCATACTTTCATGAAGTTCACTCATTCTGAACAATAGGTGTATCAACGTCTATTTCAGCTTTTATCTTAGTCAGAAACTTCTGACCAAATCATAATTTCAGTTCATGATTCATTTTTAGACAATTCACAACTTCTAACAAATACATGTTCATAGATGCTTAGCTCACTAGAGCTTTCTTCATGCATCTTGGTCTTTTGGTTACTTCCCAGATGCTTATCTCCTCAGAGCATTCTTCGAGCATCTTTATCTTTGATCTTATCTTTTGGTTGCTTCCCAGATGCTTAGCTCATCAAATCATTCTTCGAACATCTTGTTCTTTGATCTTGATCTTCTAGTTGGCAGATGATAATCTTCTGATATCCAATTAACTTATCTATGAAAACCAGTGAACTTTTGCAAAGTTCCTGAATCAAACATCAAACAAATATTAATCAATAAAAGCATTATGTCATGTTTGGGTTTGAGATCTTAGATTAAGTATTATTAAAATCATTTACTCTTTCTCTCCCTTTGTCAAAAATAAAAAAGGATTTAACAACCAAAAAGAAAATTTCAATGAAAACCAAAAGGATAAAGATACAATTGTTTTAGAAACAACAGAAAAACTATTCTTAAGTTCTAATACAAATGGATAAGACTTCTAAGCATCATCATTATTTACAAATTTTTCCATGAACTTCATTACTTCATTAAACAGTTCCTTGAAAGAAGCTGCTTGAGCTTCAATCCTTTCATTCTTGCTATCCAAGCGTTGGTGGATGAGAGAATTATCTTCCTGCTGTTGTTCCATAACAGTCTTCAACTCCTTTATTTCTTGGCTCTTATATTTCTTATTGATTATAGAGGGACCTTCTTGTTCAGAACATTTTTTCTTATTCTGAACCTTTTTCTCCTTATCAAATAAGGTAGCAAATACATGCTTATGTTGTTGAACTAATGGAAGAAGGAATATATTTCTTCTTGAAATATCTTCCAGATTTAGTTTTTCAGGTTTTGTCATTACTTTAGTAATTAAGGACATGTCTAGCAAATCTTCACAGTTGAAAGATTCTCCCATAACAACTTCTGGCACAAATTGTTGATTTTCAGAATCTATAAAATTATTATCAATCAGGAATACATAGATCAATCTTCCATAAGGAATCCAATTTCTTTGATTCTTAGACATCCTTTTGGTGAAGATGATAGAGTTACAAATAAAATCAAATATGCTAGAACATAAGTTAATCCTTTCTCCTTTTGTCAAGTGATACCGGTGATATTTGAGATCTATATCCAAAATTTTAGAAGAATTTTTTGAGCTTTTGTGACAAACAACAGCAATGGGAATCCTGAACCAAACCCTTAAGGAATTAAAGAGGTTGTTTGTAGACTAAGAATCCTTTCCATTTTTGAAGATGTCTAGAGAGACCTTTTGAATAGCCTCAGAAAAGCTAGATTCAGTTCTTAGTAAAAGAGCAACTCTTTGGTTGTAGCAACGAACGCCTGAGTTGTCATCTTGAAGGAGTTTAGCAATATCAGCTTCCCGAATGCAGATATCATGACCCTTGATCTTGGATAAGATGGTACATTCATCGAGGATGAAGGCGTTTGCCCAAAAATCTTTTACAAGATTAGGATAGGTTGGTTCTTTTAGTAGGTTGAAATAGTTTTCACATCCTTTGGTCTTCAACACATCAAAAAGATTGAAACCATGAACAACAATGTTGTTGAAGTCTACTATCAGTTCGGTAATCACATACAAATGTTCAATCGGCAGGGCCAGAGTGGTTCGGGGTACATCACTATTCTGAAAGGATGCTGAGCCTTGATGTTCTCCAAATTGTTGTTGTTGTAGAAGCATATGTTGAGCATCAAAAAGATAGTTGGCCATGGATGAGAGGGATTAAGAATGCTTTACAGGTTTTTTGGAAGTAAAGAGAAGGGATATTGGCATGATGGTGTGAGAGGTGGAGTGAGTGAGTTTAAGGAAAATTTTAGCAATGATGAGAGAAGCCTAAAAAAGTGAAGCGATCTGACAGGGAGTATACATAAGGATTTCAACTTAATATCAAGAAAATATCGTTTCCCAAGGTGTTTCATTAAATGATAAGTTTGGTTTAAGAAAAGACAAATGTCTAAGGATTCATTCAACAATTTTTCATTTAAATAAACAACACTTTTGATGAGGTAAACCATTTAGATTCTAGAGGACAAAAACATTCTTAAGATAAAATTTTGAACAAGAACATTTCTGATATGAGAGCTTTATTAGATTAGAGTATCATAACCTATAAACCAATAGTTTGAATGGTACGTACCTTAAAGTTTCATTCATTTGGAGAGATCTATGCAAAGAGAGAAATTTTTTATCTCATATGACATCACTTTTTGAGAAGCAATAGATTTTATTTGGAGTAGCCAGACATCCAACTTTGTTTAAAGATGCTTAATTAGTAGATGTATAACTACTTCCAAAAACAATCCTTCAATAAGAGATGAACTTTGTCTAAGCTTTTTCGGCTTCTGAATTAGCATCTTTTTCAAGAATTTGACTTCTCGTCCTTATGCATCATTTATTAACTTCTGTATCTGAGAAGGTAATATCCTAGACCTGTAAATTATTTCAACTAGCTTTGACGCAACTGTTTTAGAGCTCGTGATCTTTTCATATCACTTCTGAAATCCACGATGCCTCCAGGCGTAAGTTCCAGGCTTAGGAACATATGCCTTCTTTCCTCCATGTGTTACAAGTAGCCAGAGTCCAAATATCATAACAAGTATTTCAACTGCGCTGCTAAGAATATATGCAACGTAGATAATTTGATTCTTGGGTACCCATAATTTCTTGGGTCCTCTCTTGTTAGTTCTCCCAGAATTTTTGACAACATTGGGTTTGACATCAGAATAATCATATTTGTAAGACTTAAACCTAGACGATTTAGCCAAAGGTTTTACCTTAGGTTCAGAACAAGATTCCTCTTTTTCTTTTCCCTTATTATTAGGCACAAACCCAACAGAGACAAAATGGGAATGAAGAGTAATTGGTTTATCTTCCTTATCAGAATTAGATTCGTCACAAGAGTTATAACCAATACCATTGGTTCTATTTTTGCTCATGCCATAGATCATAGAATTCATTGTGCTTCTCCCTATGCTTCTGGCTAGAAATTTTTGGAAGGCTTTTTCATATTTTATAATGACATCACCAGTACTCTCAAAAGCTTATGAAATGGTTCTCGTGCATTTTAGGGCAGAGTTCTCATCTTTGAGAAAAAAGTTTTCATCATTTAACATGGAGAGATCTTCCTTAAGCTTGTTTTCTAGAGATGTGGATTCAAAGGATTTTTTAAGTTCCTTGAATTCGATCTTGAGTAACTCATGTTTTTCCAGAATTTCAACTAAAGAGAAAGTTAATTCAGAATGAGTAAGGTCTGGAATACCTCTTTGGAGAATACCTCTTGTGTCTGAATCTGATTCCGCTTCATCTTCTAGATGGATCCTTTCATTAGATGTTCCATCTTGAGCCATCAACGCTACGTTATCACGTTCCTCTTCTGAGTCATCTTTTGAAGAGTCAGAATCATCCCATGTTGCCATCAACCCTTTTTTCTTGCTCTTGAGAGCTTTCTTCTTGGACTTGTCCTTCTACAGTTCAGGACAATCATTTCTGTAGTCTTCTGGCTCGTTACACTCATAACAAGTAACTTCTTTTCTACTACACTTCTTCTAATCAGAAGTAGACTCAAAGTGACCATCCGTCCTTCTAGTACTGTTGAACCTATTTCCTGGATTTCTCTTCTGGAGACGGTTAGCCCTTCTAGACAGAAGAGACAACTCATCTTCATCTTCATCAGAATCTTCTTCTGAATCCTCAATCTCTTCAGCTTGAAGAGCTTTGTACTTCTCAGATCTTCTGATGAATTCGAGCGCAATAGATTTCCCTCTTTTCGAGGTTCATACTGATCTAGCTCAAGCTCATGACTTCTTAGAGAACTCACCAGTTCTTCTAGAGAAATGTTGTTCAGATCCTTTGAAAGCTTGAGTGCAGTTACCATAGGTCTCCATTTGAATGACAAGCTTCTGATAATCTTCTTCACGTGATCTTCTATTGAATATCCTTTGTTCAGAACTCTTAGTACTGCAACTAAAGTTTGAAACCTTGAGAACATCATCTCAACTATAACCCATAATCGCTTTTTTCTACCACCTACCCAGATCCCTAGTTTCAATCTTTCATTCCTTTTACGATTCAAACCGATTCAACTTTAACTTATCCGTTCTGATTCTATCGATCACAATCATCATGTTTAGCAGAGTTTTTGGTAAACCTAAATAGGAAATCAACAACAATACTCTTGCTATTTTGGATAAGTTAAATGAGTTACTAATTCTCATTCTAATTCATTCTTTATTATTATTATTATCAATTTCAATTTTTAATTCAATATAACTGTTTTAATTGAATTCAATATAACTTTCTATGTTGCATTTAGTTTTTTTTTGGGTGAATAACTTGACTGAACAATTTACTTAAATCTTCTTCTTTCACTCCATCTTAGAATTCACAGTTTTCAATTGTTTCGTTTATGTAACTTTCTGAATCTGTATTACTTTGGGTTTCCACTTTCGATTTGCAAATCAAATAGGTAAGTTGATTGGTTTATGTTACTACAAATAGTTTTATAATGATTTGCAAGTCAATAATTTTGTTTCTGTAACTTTATGAATCTAAGTTGCTTTGAGTTTATCATGTGAACATTTTTAAATAGAATCAAATAATCACGAGTTTTTAAAACTTATCAATAATATCAGATACCAATAGTAAATAATGTGACAATCATTTCCAATAATTAACTTGTTAATTATCAAACAAGTTTGTCATACATGCTTTTTAGAATAGTTTATTATTACCTAAAAACATAAGCCTTAAATATTAATTTATAAAATTATTTTTAAAAACAAAAAAAAAGTAAAACACAATCAAACAATTCTATTATCTAATATAATATTGGTTAATCTTATTTATATTTTTTTTACTTTTATTTTTTTGATATAAAAAGTGATTTTGCATGGTTAATATGTATTAATAATAATTAATGGTGTGATAAAAATGAAAATAATGTATTATATTTGTTAAGATAATGGAATTAAACATTAAGAAGAAAAGATTACAATATTCTAATTTAATGCATAGTTGTTGTTATTAAAGAGTTTATTTTTAATTTTTTTTTTCTGTTGACCACTTCATAAAAAATAAATTTTTTAAATTTTTTGTTGACGAATACAGAGAAAATTGACATGTTAATTCTTTTAAGGAAAACTATTCGGTTAATTAAATTCAATTTTATTTTTTAAAATTTGTTTTGACCTAAAACGAAAAATCTTTTGATCAGGTTATTTTATTCTTATAAAAATTGATTCATTCTATTAAATATGTTTTTGTTTTATAGAAATTAAAAACATATTACATATTTGATGTGAAATCATGAATTTTTTTTTACAATAATCAAGTATTAAAATAATATTTCGCAAATAACCGCGTTTCGGAAAAAATTACGCAAATAACCATGTTTCGGATGACTCCCCAAAGGAGGAGCCATCTCACTTGGCGTCTCCACCCCTATATTTGTCCTAGGCGCCATCTCACTTGGCGCCTCCCTTCACTTTTAGTCAAGTGAGATGGCGCATGCTCCTTAAAAGTGAGAGGAGGCGTCATCTCACTTGGCTCCTAGGGCAAAACTATGGCAAAATGCTGTTTTATAAATAATTCGTTCGTTTCTCCGAAATTTCGCACACTTTCTCGCACTGTATTTTTATTTTTTACTCTGTTATTTGCGTCATGACGTCGCCCATGATTTTTAGCTGAGATGGTTACGTTATCTTCTCCGCCACGAAACCTGCGATGAAAATGAAATTTTGGCACATTCACTCCATGGAGCATCTAAAGTGGGAGTTGATGCGATGGCTAGATGGAGACATTGCAGAGGGGGAAAAATTCGAAGGATCCAGCGAAAACGAACAACAATCTCACATGCGACAGGAAGACCTAATGTATGGTTGGAGGAAGTCAAAACAGACAGCGATGTAATGTTGATGATGCATGGGTCAGATGAAATTGTGTGAACAATTGTAATTTCGTAGACGGAATATCGTTAACTTTTCTTGTACGCGCAATATTTATTGTAGCAAAATCTGTTAACGGAAAACCCTAATGTTTACAACATAATTAAGGAAAGATTTTATGTATTACAATTTTTATGTGGTCGAGGCAGACGCCCGATTCGGACAATTTTTGCGATTGTGTTCGACCTGACGGCATAAACCACACTTTCTTTCCAACTTGTCAAGATCGTCCATTTCTGTTGTGATGCGCTTACTTTTGGGATGACCCTTCTTGTTCCTTCGCATTTGGTCATTGTGCCACACTATTTCGCCGTCGTATGCAGGCCAATAATCTAGTTTTGCTACCAAAGGAAAGTTGTTATTGTGAACGTTGAGCAACATTTCAGATTTGTAAATGTTTGACAGAAGTTGCAGCGCGTCTTGATGGGTATGAGCACAAGCGAAAATGACATGAGAGCAAGGCATACGAAATACTTGAAACCTGCCACAATCGCACCAACGAGAAGGTAGCATGACCCTATATTCTTGTCTTGGAAGGCCTTCGTTGTGGTCGATTGTCTCTTTCACAATGAAGTTGTGGCTGTGTCGGTCAAACCGTATAACCATATGAGTGTTGGCTTTAGCACTTTCTGCCTTAATGTATTTCATGAAACTTTCACTCCATTGTTGTCCAGATTGCAACACCGCATTCCATATTTCACCTCTTTTGGAAAATAACGCAGCCATCCTAAAATACGTAGATTTTACCAAAGCAGTGATCGGGAGGTTTCGTATACCTTTGAATACCCCATTCATTGATTCAATAAGATTCGTTGTCATGTGCTCCCATCTTTGGCCATTGTCGTATGACCTAGTCCATTTTTCCACTGGAATATTGTCGATCCACCTACCGGCTTCCGGATTTGACAAACGAATCTCGTTGCGGTAATATTTGAATGTGGGTTGTGTCAATGCATATCCCGTATTCATAACCGCTTTCCTTAATGTTTTGTCCTTGATCTCCCTCGTGAAATTCTGGACGATATGCCTAACGCAATAGACATGCGTAGAAGGAGGGTCATGCCAACCGTTTGCAGGATTATTGTAGGCACTTTCAATGGAGGCATGTCTGTCCGAGATCAAACAGAGATCTGGTTGAGGAGCCACGTGTGTCCGCAGATTTTTCAGAAAAAAGCTCCAAGCACCACCGGTCTCCCCCTCGACAAGGGCAAAGGCAATGAGGAAAATGTTGTTGTTGCCATCTTGTGCAACTGCCATCAGTAGCGTGCCTTTGTACTTCCCATACAACCAAGTCCCATCAATTTGTATAATTGGTTTGCATGATGAAAACCCTGTGATGCACGGTTGAAATGCCCAAAACACTCGACTGGATATTCTGTTGCCGTTTAGTAGACTACCATCTTGGGCGTATGCTGGCACTGTTTCCAGAACGTAAACAGTATCCGGAGAATACATCTTGAGTGCATTCAGGTAGCGAAGAAGTTCTTGGTATGACTCCTCCCAGTTTCCGTACACCTTTTCAATCGCCTTAGTCTTTGCTAACCACACCTTACGGTAAGACGAAGTGTAGTTAAAAACCGTGGTGATGTGGGAGATGATTGTTTTCACCTTCGAAGATGGGTCGTTGCTGACTAGGGGTAGGATTTCTTGACAGATGAGATCGTAGTTAAGTTTTCGGTGGTCCTGTGATTGAGTAGAACTTACACAAGTGTGGGTAGTCATGGAACCTATGACCCAGCAGTCACCTCTTAATCTGTATGATGCAGTCAGCTTGAACATACAGTCAGGGTGGACACACTTGATCTTGTACCTTTTCGGGTTGACACGGTCCACCTTAAAATCAACCGAGTTGAGCATGTGGAATTTTTTTATGGCTTTGATGCATTCCTCTCTGTTACGAAAATTGTCCTTCTCTTTTAAATTTTCATCCGACTGCATATACGGATTGAAAAATAAGTCAGTAGAAGGTTCATCTCCGCCCATGTTGAAGTTTGTCATGTGCGGAGGTGGTGTGTAGATTTCGTTTGCAGGAATACTAGGTATGCCATCATCGTCGGAATCATCATTCACCATTTCATCAAACTCTAACTCGTCATCTTCTTCTTCTTCATCAATTGCATCTACCTCAGCTTGTTCATTCTCCAAAGGATCAACCACTTGTGTCACCTGAGGCTCTCGCAGCATAATGTACAACTCAATAGAGTCGTACCCAGAATACACATGGATGGAAAACATATTCTGGAGATCCTCGTCATCTTGAACTTCAACCTTATAAAAAATTACTTGGTTGTTTCAAAAAAAAAAACTGGATTCTGATAAAATATCTGGGTCACCGGGCCTCGTCCAAGTTTGGCCTCCAATCGTTTTTTGAAGTACGAGAAATTGGCTTTCCCGTTTAAGAGAAATCAGATGTTGTCTGTGTCTCTAAACAAAAACCCAGCGATGGGACAAATGTATGTCTCACCATTGAAAAGTGCTTTGACGACAAATTATGGTGCAAAGGCCATTGCGTAGGGTTGTTTGAAGGTTTGGAGGTTTGAAGGTTGGAATGTTTGAATTTTATGAGTTATTCGAAGGTTGGAATGTTTGAAGTTTATTGATTGTATGAAGGTTTGAATGTTGTAAGGTTTGAAGGTTGGAATGTTTGAACTTTATGAGTTATTCGAAGGTTTGTATGTTTGATTGTTTGAAGGCTTGATTGTAAGAACGTTTGAAGGTTGGAAGATTTGACAGATTAAGTGAATCAATGTTATGATAAACGTAAGACTAAAAATTTCAATTAAGTAAGGATGTAACCCCCAAGGCTGCCAATAGTGTTACATGCATGGCATCCCAAAGGATGTCACGTAGCCTGAGCCTAGCCTGCAACCAATGACACCTCTTTACTCGCCAATTGGGATGGCGACAGCTTTCATTTTTGTACTCTTTCGCTAAGTCCAATGGCACCTCCTTTACTGTCCAATCGTGATACATGCATGTAGATATGTAACCCCCTAGGCTACCACCTAGCCTGCGCCTACTCTGCACTTATACTGTATCTTGTAAGTCTACTCCCATCACCTCCAATAGGGTTACATGCATTCAGGCATGGCATCCCAAAGGCTGTCACGTAGCCTGAGCCTAAGCTGCAACCAAGGACACCTCTTATTCGCCAATTGGGATGGCGACACCTTTCATTTTTGTACTCTTTTGCCAAGTCCAATGGCGCCTCCCTTACTGTCCAATCGTTTTACATCCTTACGCTGCCACCTAGCCTACAAGAGTGACACCTTTCATTTTTGTACATGCATGCAGATATGTAACCCCCTAGGCTGCCACCTAGCCTGCAAGAGTGACACTTCTCATGCATGCATGCACCAGCTACCACCTCACTCACTCTATGAATTTTTTTTGCCTATAAATACAGACCATATCATACATCTCTCACACCCACAAAAGTCTTACTCTCTGCTACGAAATCTTTCATAATCTCTTACACTTTCTAAGTCTTTCATACTCTCTTACACTTCCTAAGTCTTTCATAATCTCAAGCATTTTAAACAATGACTCTTCTAACAATGGGCGACTCTCACAAAGGCACAAGGGAAAACATTACCGCATTTGTAAGTTTCTATTTTTGTTATACATTTTTCATACTTCAGATAATGCTTTGTTCATCTTACTTAATCTTACACCTTTTACATTATGAACTCAGGATACCAAAAGATTCAGAATCCGTTCTCACAACTACCTGACTCCCGACCCATTTATTGTACCATATCTGGAATACGCAGGTTTTGGACATGTTATAAAGATCTCCAACTGCACAATTGATTCGAAGTTCATTCTTGAAATGTTGGAAAGGTGGAGACCAGAGAACCATACATTTCACCTACCAATAGGTGAATGTACCGTCACGCTAGAGGATGTGTACATGTTACTAGGTCTCCCTGTCGACAGTAAGGCCGTGAACGGGTCGGTTCAACAACCCAACTCTCAGTGTGAAGAACTGTTGGGCGGGGATATGGTTGAAGGTGGTGGTGCGAGAGGCCAGGGAATACTACTCACTGAGCTTAAAAGTCATTATGCAAGTTTGAAATTAAACTAAAATTCCTCCGAGCAAGACAGGGCAGTAAAAGCCAGAACATATCTTATGATACTATTTGGTACCTTTTTATTTCCCGAAAGTACGGGAATAGTGTAAATTTTATGTACTTACATTTACTTAGGGATTTTGAAAAAACAAAAAGTATAGTTGGGGTTCTGCAGTTTTAGCCCACCTATACAGTTCCTTGTGCAAAAATGAAGTCAAGGAAAAATGTACATTTTATGGGTGCGCTTTTTTACTACAAGCCTGGGGTTGGTGGAGGATGGAGTCCTTAAACCCCGTCAACAACAACACTTTCGTTTTCCCGTACGCAACAAAGTAAGTCATCAAGTTATATCATTTATTACTATTCATATCTTCACCAAATATATGCTAAGAATAAAATGTTTTTCATTTCCTTTAGGTATTGCGTGAGGGGTATGGATTACGGCAAGAATCCAAGATTCAATGTCGCACTATACCGCAATCTGTTAGATCACTTAGGCCCGGATGATGTACGTCGTACCTTTAAACTTTTCTTCATTTAAATTATTTATACATTACGTTTTCGTTAACCTGATTTAAATTTTATCGCAGTTCGTCTGGAGACCATAATTGGGTTTGGGCCATGATCCAAACCCGGAGGATGCAACAATTTAGACTGCGAAGACTGCAATCATTCGGTTCAACGTTGTGGAGATGCACCACAACGACCGTGTGAAGATGCAGTTCGGAATGCATCAAGAGATACCAAGTGATCCAACTTGTTTGTCCCCATGGCATATTAAAAGGGTCGACGCCTAGTGGGGTTTTACCAACTGGAAAGACTTCGCTCCGGAATGGTGTAAGATGTGGCAGAGGCGTCACCGCTATGTCTTGCAATTCCCGGTTTTCCTTAATCATGGTAATATTCGACACACGAATCAATATTTATCTTGGTACATGTCGGTTAGTAACCCTGAAATGCACGTGTCTCATCCAAGGTACTTGGTTGATCCACGCACACAATGGGCACAACCCTCGTTTCACCAACAACAAACCCAAAACCCATCAACCTCCCACCAACCCCCAAGAAGAAACATAACCACAAACACCCAACCACAGTCCCCACCACAACACAATTACACTCAAATGCCCCATAACCAACCACAATCACCACCTCACTACCAATACCCCGATATGCCTCACACCCAACCACAATACCAATCACAATACCAACACACCCGCATACCCCACACACAATTTCAGTCTTCCGTATATCCCAATATGGGGCCCTCAACATCCAGCCTTAACCCTGATATGGGAATGTCGGAAGATTACGAACAAACCGACCCAGCCTACCATCAACCACAATATCACCAAACCATCCAACATCCTCAATACCAAACACTCCAAGATCCATTTCCTTTCTACCCACCGTACTCAGACGATCAATGCTACAGACCCACCATGGAACCCCACCCACCGCCAACACAAACAAACTTTGAGGGTATGGGTAACTGACTGTACCAAAGCGGATCTTCTAGATATGGAGATCTGATTGATTTTATGGATCCGGAACGCATTGACTTCGCTGGGCCATCGATCCTGCCGCAGCAGGAAACGCGATGACACCCAGCACGGGAAAGGCGAGGACGGGGATGCGGAACCGGTGGTCATTACCGGGTTCCGGGGGATCACTGATTTATTGTTTTTTTTCCTGTTTTTTTTATCTGTTTTTTTAATGTAATACAGTTGGATGTAATTTTTTTTTTATAATAAAAAGTCCATTTTGTTGATCCTGTATCCAATACGCAACGCACCGGACAAAAAAAAAAATTAAATTTTGCCCTAAAAATACACATAGGCTCCATCTCACTCGGCTTAGGACATGCCCTAAGCACATAGGCGCCAAGTGAGATGGCGCCTCCCCTTAAAAAATGGGAGTAGGCGCCAAGTGAGATGGCGCCTCCCCTTAAAAAATGGGAGTAGGCGCCAAGTGAGATGGCTCCTCCTTAAGGGAGTCATCTGAAACATGATTATTTGCGTAATTTTTTCCGAAACGCGGCTATTTGCGAATTTTTTTTAATACTTGGTTATTCAAAAAAAAAATTCGTGAAATCATATATGATAGTATAATTTGATTAAAAAAAACCAGAAAATTGATTTAACATTTTTTAATAAAATTTAAGATAATTTATTTTTATTTCAAATCTAATAAGTAATAAGAAAATGCTTTAATGTTTAAATTTAAGTATTTTAAAACATTAACATTAAATAGAGTATTAACATTATTTTCATATTTGTAAAATATACAATTTCAAATATACATTTTATAATATATGATTATACGATTCTTAAAAACATGTCAATGACATTATATTTGTTATTACTAATTATTTTACTATTTTGATACAAAATTGGATATTAAAATTATAATTATAATTTAAATTATAATTAAAAACTTCTACTAAATTGAAAATTTAATAAAAATAAATAGTTTATAAATAAAAATCTATTATTAAACACATCAAACATTTATATATATATATATATATATATATATATATATATATATATATATATATATATATATATATATATATATATATATATATATATATATATATATATATATATATATATATATATATATATATATATATATATATATATATATATATATGATTTACTTTTAGATGTATCCTCAAGTAAATTTATAGTACCACATCAAGCAATTGTTTTTTTTCTAAATTCATCTTATTAATAGACTTATTATTATTATAAATGTCATATGAAATTATATTTTATATGAATATTTACTATTTATACCTTTGTACAAAATTGTAAATTAATAGTAATACATATAATTTAAAGGGTTAATACTCACTTACCTCCCGCAATATAAATGAGTTTTGATTTATTATTCTAAAAAAATATTGATTACTTTTTGTAATTTTTTGGATACCCCTAAACGTGTAAAAATTAAGGGATAAATAAATTGTTTTATAGGGGATACTATTTGTACTTAGGGGACAAGAAACTTAAAATTTTAACATTTTAAAGGATATATCAATATTTTTTTTTAAAAAGGTAAATTAAAATTCACTTATATTACAAGGATATAAATGATTATTAACCCTAATTTATATTACATATTTATTTTTGTTAATTTGTTCAATTATAAAAAGTTATATCTAACAATGACAGCTTATAACAAGGTTTGATAATAAATTTTAATAATTATTTAAATTGAAATTAATTGAAAATTAAAGTTTGAAATAAAAGATAAAAATATTTAGGATAGTAATGCTAAAAATATAATGGATATGAATTAAGAAATTAAAGTTTAGTATAAAATAAATATTAGATACAATAGAAAAAGAATTGTAATATAAAAGTAAAATTATTGTACATTTTAAATATGATTTATAAATTAATCAAAATATTTTTAATAAAGATAAGAGAAAGAGGTTAAAATTATAAATTGCTGCAGCAAAGAAAATTAGTGTGTTAGTTAGTTTCAATCACATGAATAAGATCATATTTATAACTATTCTTTCTATAAGGCACATACAAAATAA